>KZ538888.1:4582-42152 GCA_000934665.2 Catajapyx aquilonaris | reverse complement strand
GGGGAGGGGGGGGTCAAAAAGTGGCCAAAAATCGGTCACGTGGTATATGGACGGCCCCTAACTGGCCGACAGGGTGTGAGGTTAGGACGGCCCAAAGGCCAACAGCAATCGTCAAAAGAGCATGGCTATGCCACACCGGTCGAGAAACGCAAAGTTAGGCCGCATTCCTTATCTACATGCATTGATTCAAATGTTTCGGTGGGGGCATTGAGAGTAAGAAAATAAAAATATAATTGGAAAAATGTTGCAAATCATGTGTTAAAGTTCCTCTGCCTTTTACAGCAATATAAAGTGGGTCTACCTGCGATGGTGCGCTGCAAACACGACCTCGAGGTGTTCTGTAATTTTGGTAAGGGCATGTTTTATTATTTCCACCGGGCGGCATCACCTGGACATCACGTGGGCATGGCATCACCTTGGGTCACCAATGACATGACCGTTTGTCGCACCGGAACCCTCGTTGCAGGAGGAGTAAGAAGGAAATCAGTCTTGGCGCATTCAAATCTGCCGCGCAAAGACATAATAATAATTATGTTTTATGTTATGGTCAATATGCTGCCCATAATAGCGGGCTAAATGGTTGCTGTTAAAATTATAAGTATATGCAACGCGCGCCATCGCAAACCCCGCATTTTGTCATTTTTTATTTGCAGCCACCTGGCGGCATTTGCCGAAGCTCTTCGATTCGGCATCGGCTCGCCAACCTATGTGGATAATGAAATTATGCGTTCCAGAGGTGCGTTTAGCAGATTTCTGTTGACTAGGAATCAGTAACAAATCGATGATGTCAGATTGTTCTTTCGTTTAATGGACTGTAACAATCATCCAGTGGTAGCTAGCTGACAAAGCAAAACTTCCACCCATAATTGAACATTTGACTCTAATCAAACAATTATTTATTATGTAGGGCCCTAGTGTGGACATAACAGGTAATCTACAGTCATGTGGGTAACATTGACTTCTAACATATTAGGTACTGTACATTACCTTGGTAGTTGTCCCATTGGCAAGTTACCTCCTGTATCAAAACTACTGCACTAAATGTTTATTCTAACGTAAACATACGTACTTAAAAGGAGCCCTTTTTTCTGGTATCATCAGTCCAAAAGGAATTGTCCCTCGCGTGGCTGCCCGCTCGACGCGAGGGACAATTCTTTTTGAACCGTTGATACAATGTCACAATAGGCACCACAAACTGGATGATATGTCGTATATTGTGGTGTCAGCTTTGCAAGTTTTTAAATAACGAGGTGGGCCATATTCCTTCTGTGGAAACATGACCCCACATCCTTTTATACATGGTGGTGGAAAAGGTGCACACTTCTTCTTGGATGTAGACTCCTTGCAAATTTGCAATAGAAAATTACCCCGATTGATTTTGACCATTTTGGTGTCTTTATGGAGATTATTGCTAGTAGAGTTTTGAATAATTACACATGCTATTAATGGGGCGTTTGTAACCTGAGCAAGGAATATTATTTGCAATGAAAGTGAAATCATCACAGTCAACTGGGATAATTTTGCCTTATGAGTTGGCAAGGAGTGTTAATCCATGGTTTTCCATCACCTGTATAGAGGGTGGGGTTTCTTACTAGTATGGCCAACAGCAGTCAATGTATTCCTTGGCCCAAACCAAGTTTAAAATGAATGTGGGAGAATGTCAAGGGACCAACTGGTGACGAGGTAGATGACCAGAAACACTGGCCTACCCGTAGACACATGCTGCAACACACATTGCACCTCTTTGTAGGGAGATCTCCTGGAAGATGGACTAGCACACCTTGCAGTGGGTGCCTAAGGAGCAGGATATGAGCATGATAATGGCTTCTGTAATCTTGCAAAATATCAACAGTCATGATCATCATGCTCATATCCTGCTCCATAGGCAGCCACTGTAAGGCAAACGAGTCCATCTGCCAAGAGATCTCCCTACAAAGAGGTGCAATGTGTGTTACCACATGTGTCTAGGGGTAGGCCAATGTTTCTGGTCATCGACCTTGTTACCAGTTGGTCCCTCGACATTTCTTCCCCTTACATTTTCGACTTGTTTTGGCCCTAGGAATACGCTGACAGCCATTGGCCATACCAGTAAGAAACGTCCTGTAATTAGCTACATGTGTCACACACAAATGAGTGACATTTTTGGATTCCGCAGTGTGGATTTGATATGAAATTTTGCAAGAAAGTGAAAAACAATTTACGATTTGAAAGTACAGTGGTATGGTGGTAAAGTATGGATGTTGCACTGTTCATTTTTAACCCTGTAATGCCCACTAATCTAAGTAATACCCACTGGGTCATATCTGGCACACCATTTTGTGCAATTTTTGCAACTTTTGCCATTTTTATATTTCCTGTAAGTGCCAAATTGCACTAAATGGTGTGCCAGATATGACCCAAGGGGCATTACAGGGTTAATTCATAAGAGTAATATTACAGAAAATACTCAAATAGCAATTATTTTTCCAGGGTGCATCTAAAAAGGGTACGACTCCAGATGGTCTTACATATTTCGAAGCTGCAGAAAAGGAGGAAATCAAAACGCTCCTGAAATGAGATTGCATTATTTAATGGAATGAAGATACCAAACTGTTGGAATTTAGTTTGGAAATGACTGAATTTAGTCAAGAATGGAGCAAAAAGGTGAAGGACATACAACAGAACAGCATTTGTCAAGTAGCTTCTAATTTTTAAAAATGGACTGGCTCTTTCAAGTAATTAATCATTGTAAGATGACAGAAAATGAGACTTGGACATTGTCAGGAGTTGGGAAAATTTACAGATGGAATCTTTGGATACGCACATTACAAAACTGATGCTCTTTCATTTGACCAAGCATGTGGGAACACCTTGCAGAGAATGTTCGAAATGGAAAGCATTAGTTAGTCTGGATATTGGATTTCTGCATTCAGAAAAAGTAGACAGAAATACATTTACAAATAGCAAAATAGACAACTGAGAGTAGCATTGTTGTGATGTATGCTTGAACTTTGAAACTGATTCATGCTACATTTTTCAGAAGTTGTAGGTTTTGCTACCTTAGCGTAAACAATAGGTCATCTGTACATTTTCGAATCCTGATTTCAAAATTTGCGTTAAGTCACAGTTGATAATTATTAAGCAAGCGAGAGTAATATTTAGGTTAGAAGAAATTTTACCAAAAAAAAGCAACTCTGTCTCATTTGCCCGTACAGAAATGTATTAAAACTCCATATGTGATCCTTTTTTTCTATAAACCAAACTAGTTCCTGATTCATAATTATTCCTGCAAAAGAAGTTTAATAGATTATAGTGTGAGTATACAAGAAAAAAGACGTCCATTTAAATTATGGTTTTCCAAAAGCATAAACCCAAAATTGTGGTTTAGTTGGAATTTGCCAAAATGGTGCTCATGAATATTCAGATGTAAGTATGAGATACGGGGAAAAATCCAAGAAGTATGGTATAATAAATGTGACGTGTATGTGGTGAGAAGTATTTCAAAAGTGGGCGCCAAATAATATTTTTAGGCCATTTTCTGTCGCCTGGAACATCTTTTGTATTTTCTACCTGTCTTGTTATTTTAATAACATCGGATATAAAGAGGGATTATTGTGACTAATGGTGAGTCATTTGTAATAATTCTGAGATTTTTTGTGTACATTACAGAGTAAAAAACTGTTTCCTGACAATCTTTAGCGTGTGATTCATTTTAACCTGGATGGAGATAATGGCAAAATGACTAAAATTATGCTATTTTCTAAGGTACCATACCTGAGTGTAATAAGGCTCTGCCTCCAATAAGATGACAACCTAAATGACCTTTTCTCATTATAATACAGGGTGGACCAACTTCAAGTGTCGTTTTATAGCAGCTATTAATAGAAGCGCTTTACGATTGACGTAGCAGAGACGTGTAAAATGGCCCACTTCGGCGCCATCGAAAATATTAGCTGTGTTTCGTTTGCAGGCTTCTCTCTTGCATTACAGGTCCATGGTCCATCTGGTGCCTTGGGCGTCACCCATTTCACCCAGGCGCATCTCAGGTCATGTGTGCACCTACTTTTTTCCAGGTCAACCCATGCAGCAGCAGGGTTGATTACGCGTGAGCTGCTATTGGCAGCTAATATTTTCGATGGCGCCGAAGTGGGACATTTTACACGTCGCTGCTACGTCATCGCAAAATCACTGCTATTAATCGCCGTTATAAAACGACACTTGAAGTTTGTCCACCCTGTATAGCTTGGGTTGATTTGATTAGTGACTTGCGATGGAAATACGGACTCGTGGCGTGCACTATGGATCGGGGAATGCATGCTAGTAAGGTAAGCAATCTGCAGGACATCTACTTATTTTGCTTGATTTTTGGTGTAAATGGTGCTTGACAGTGTGAACTGTGGTGTGCACTAATAAAGTGAAAGCTAGTGCTGCAAGCCAGGTATACTGAGCTACAATGTTGATGTCAGTGTTGCAAATCTTCAGTTCTTTTTTTTTCCATTTCTCAAACATTAAGCTGGGATTACACACAGCAGTGTACTGCTGTCAAAGTGGGCGTGATCACAATGTAAAATAATAGGATATATATATATGGAATGCCTTATATCCTTATGCCTTATATATAAGGCATTCCACGTCAACTGGACCCCCCTCCCCGACAAATCTTTTCCGATTTCGACCAAAACCGAGTATGTTGTAGTACCCATGTATCTATGCAAGTGCCTCATTTTGTTTGTCCCTGCGACTCGTGGTTGCATAACTACAGGGTGGGAAAGATACGGATATTTGCCAATTTTGGCTCGGTCCGCCATCAGTTGGAGGGCCATAACTTCGCAAGATTGTAACAGATCCGAAATGTGATTAATGGGACTGTAAGCTATTTCAACACCCCTTCAGGTGGTGGAACACATATGTGTGAAAAAGCAACATTTCGAATTAAAGATGGCGTCCAAATGTTAGATTTGCATTTTCCCCATCGATGGACATTTAAAAAAAATTTTGAATTGCGCTTAAAATGAAGATTGAAATGTTATATTGAGATGTAGGCAAAATCTGGATGGACGATTTTTGATTTTAATTGATTGGACACATTTTTATAAGGCCCAGCGCTGTCGCCCTGCAATTATTTTGCTTCCAGTGCACAGTGTAGTGGTTGATTGTGGATTTGTGCAATACTGATGGTGACCTGTGTGGCATTCCAGTTTTACTTTAGGAACATCACCTGGGGACAGCCTTGAGACAGGTCGCTGCCCCTCAAAAATCCCGAAAAACTCCTAAATTTCCTCAGGCATTTGCGGTGCATGTTTAGAAGGGAGTCCTGCCTAAGAAAAGGATGGACAGGAAACCTTGACAATGCACCTTCGCCGTATAAGCTCAGCGGCTTATTTTCGGTAGAGTAGGGTGAGGCACAGGTGCCTCAAAAATGAGGAAGTAGAAAGCAAATTAGGCAGGACTCCCTTCTAAACATGCACCGCAAATGCCTGAGGGAATTTAGGAGTTTTTCGGGATTTTTGAGGGGCAGCGACCTGTCTCAAGGTGTTGATGTTCCTAAAGTAAAACTGGAATGCCACACAGGTCACCATCAGTATTGCACAAATCCACAATCAACCACTATATAATAATAACTGGGGTAGTACTTTCACCCCCAACTGGGGGTATATCACACGTTCCTTATTTTTGTTATTATTATTTTTTACAGTAGCTGGTGCAGGGACAAGGTAAGGATAGGAAGGGCGGGGACACTGGTGCATGTGCAATCTCTCATGTTGGGGGTCGTGTGCAGTCCCCCAGGGGGGTCCGTTCGCCATAGATGGCCCCCCGCCTAGATGCGGGTCAGAAACCCCCGACTACCCCCGACTCTACCTCGACAGTGTGCACACATTGCCGAACATGGCAAGTTTGATCACTCACAGTCACATGAATGGCAGCATGAGGACGAAGGTAACATCTAAGCTTCTAAGATCTAAGGTACAGTGAGAATCAAAGTGCATGAACTCTGACCTACAGTTCAGTATGGTGAAGCCTGGGTGAAGCCTGTATCTGTATCTTTTGCAGGCCGATGAATGGTCCAAGCACTGGCATCCATTACCCGTCACCTCCACTACAAGCAGAAATCCTGAGTCTCTTGTGTCTATTGCCTCAGAAACGTGTGAAACAGTTACATTTTCATTGAAATTATATCAGTTCGTCTAAATCCGTCCACATGCTGGGTACTTTTCTTACCTACACCTGTCTACGTCTCAGGGTAGTCCAGCAGGACGCTGGGCGAGTTCAATCTTCACTCTGTATGCCACTTAATCTTCGGTGCATTAAGCATCGACATGCATTGTTTAGCTCGGAAATCAGCAACGCAGAACAACATACCGATCTGTCCGAGGCATAGTATATGCTCAAAGGCGACCAATGTTCCGGTGTAAAGCCATCGGGTATCAATTTCGCAACATTTTCTCCGCAAATCGTTACTGCCAGTGTTCTGCGAGCCTGCGACTACTGCCATCAAATTGCATTCTGATAGTTTACGTGTGTATATAGTATTCCTTTCCACACATTCGAGCCTCCGCGGACGCCTATGTGACGGTCTGACGGAAGGTTATGCTATAGAGCCTATAATATGAAACTGTCGTAAGTCTAGCCGTCTCATAGGTACTTTATGCGTTGTCCCGGACGAAGCAATCGTCGGACACTCTGGGACTTTTACGCACTGTTTGAGAACATCATGAAGGACAATTGTACTGAAAATTGGCTTTCTATCTGAAATATCATACATTAGGATTACGTGTTTTTATTAATAATAGTTACTTATAATAGCTATAATAGCTATTATCATTACCAACCATTTCTCAATGATAGCTCGTCTCTGTATTATTAGAGTAAGTAATGATAAGTGACGATTATTCACATATAAATTACTTGAGTAGAAACAGCATATGTGCATAATATCCTCGTAGAGTGGTTATGTGCGTCAATATAATTGGCGATAACTTCGTAGATATTCCCTCTACAAAATAGTGATAGGGACCGAATATGTGCGAACTAGTGTGATCTTTCATTTTGTATTCTACATAAATCCACATACATGCAGTCATTTACGAGATAAATCTCAAACCAAAACACCCCTTTTCGCCGCCATTTTCCAAGATGGCGGCGGGTTCCCCCCCACCAATCGCTGTGAACTTTGGATATGTTATTCTCCACATTTTTCTGAACAAATGGTGAAAAGTTCATCTCTATTGCAGTTTATTTGGGGGTTATGGGGCATTTTATCGTATCTTTCCTGCACTAGTGTCACATAGGTACTTTTTGCGTTGTCCCGGGCGAAGCAAGCGTCGGACACCCCGGGACTTTTACACACTGTTTGAGAACATCATGAAGGACAACTGTACCAAAAATTAGCTTTCTATCTCAAATTTCCAGGTTAAAACCTATTTTTCAAAAATCAGTCCACAGCGGGCATTGCAAGAGCAGTAATGGCATCTGACACAGACACCTACTGGTCACGTTGGAATGAAGCTGGTAAATGTTAACTTGCATTGTAAGTGCGTTTCTGGTCTCATAAATATCCCGAAAGCAATGTGAGGTATATGAACGTATTGGTCTGGAGATGCTTTATTGCAGCATGGGATTAAAACCAGTCCCTTCCCACACAACACAAATGTCCCCGGAACCGCCCGCGGACGTCTCTTAAATCCCATATTCATCCCGGATAATCGGGACGTCCGCAGTACGTCCTAGGGATGAAAGACTGTGACATCCTAGGTATCCCTGGACCATCCCTAAGTCCCGTTCTCGTCCCGGACGATATAGGGACTTCCAGAGGACGTCACAGTCTTTCATCCTACGGCCAAGAGCTAATATAGCTCTTGCTACGACGTACTGCGGACGTCCCCCACAGGGTATCCCAGGAGCATCCCGCAAGTCCCGTTCTCGTCCCGCCGCGCCGGGGCAGTGGCCTGTAACCACGGTTTCGAGCTGGGGGGAGGGGGGGGGGCCGCTGTGCCTGCGCCCCCGCCCCCCTTTTTGGTCGGAATTATATGTATGTATGACATAAGCTGTATGTCGTGGTACAGGAGTTGATTTGAATTACTTTTGCTTCAACATTCTCAAAGAAATACATGTAAAATGAGAAGAATGTAGTTTAATCAAATCAAACACGAAACTTGTTATTTAATAGGCACAAAAAAACATAAAAAACACATTTCATGTGAAGTCACTTTTTTCCGAACACTTTGACGCGGCTCTCATTGTTAGTAAAATCCCCTCATCTTAATGGGCACCTTTTCGGCAGGGCGCATTTTCTCGGCGCCCCCTCCGTGATTTTACCTCTCCCCCCTGCCCCCCTGCCGTTACGCCACTGCGCCGGGGCGCCACATTCGCAGCTTCCCGCGTCCAGATGGCGCTGCCTGTCGGTGTATCGTTGCAAGTCTTGTCCGATTTATCCCACAACAATGCTAATTAATTTTGGCCATTACACGTGTGCAAAGGTGGAAGGAAACTCCACTGCATGCGGCTCATTTACCCCCGAGGTACTTCATTGTGACATTAATTTGCTGGAGTCGTTCGATGGCAATGCTTATGCTGCGAGCAGGACCAATCCGCGGAGAAGAGCCATACAAGCCAGGCACCTCCGTACCAAGAACAGTGGAGTATAGCCTTCTTGTCCGGACCTCTTTGAACACCAATCAACCAACCAACCCACGCGAAGAAACGAAAAAGCGAAAAAGCCACTTCCCCAGCCGTGTGATGTCCGATTCCGGTCCCCACGTCATCCAGGTGACATACCAAATCAGTGCACATGTCATCCCGCGGAAGTTCACGGGACGTACACGGGATGTCACAATCTGGGGATGTCCTTTGGCCCATCCCAGGGACTTTCCAGGGACGTCGAAACTTTAACAGTTCGTGATCCCTGGACCGTCCCAGGGACCTCCACATCCGTATCTTGGACCTCCCTTGGACGTCCCTTTATCCCAATGTGTCATCCCTGGGACGTCCTAGGTGTACGTCCTTGTGTTGTGTAGGAAGCATTCTCTCAAAGAACAGTAAACAGTCTTGTTGCTAGGACTCGATCACTACAGCTAGTATAAAATAAAATTGAATAAATATTAAATATGTATAAATATAATAAAATATCTAATACAGTGAAATCCCGATAACTCGAACCACCATCGGGGAGACGGAGTGGCGCCGCGGTAACGCGCGCGCCCACGGAAGTTAAGGTCCCGGGTTCAATCCCCACCCGGGGTTCCCACCTTCTTTCGTGCAGAGTTGGGCCATCTCTGGCTTCGTTTCGGGTGGCAATTTCCGACAGACTAAGCCACCCGGGGGAGTTCACAAAATGACGATTAGAGACATTGCACTTGCACTTTGCACATCCCCTCCCACCCACCCTTGGAGTACACTAATAATGCAAGAGTCCGACCAGCTGTACACCCCAGTGAGTGCACATCAGCCAGATCAGTAGCCATCGCTCCAGAGTTAGAGCGTAGACAAGGTTGCCCGCCTATGGGCCCGCGTAAGAAGCGGAGGGTTAGGCAACACTTGATACAAAACGATCAACAACAGATACCAGTTCCTACACACACAATCATGTGTTTATTTATATATAGTCACAATAAAAATCAACATATTTACCAAATGCCTTTTCAAAGTAATGGCATCAAAACTTGACCCTGACGGACCAAACTCATGACCACTCTAATACCCTCGCTAATCAGTGTAACTCACTGCTACGGCGTTCATCCTTTCGGGCGTGTTTCAGGACTTCAGGGCTTGAACGGTCGTCTGGTGTCTTCTGGGCGAGTCCAACTTCAGTCAATGCACTATACTGCTCTCCTCCTACTCTCTCCTTTTTTGAGGATAGCCCTGCCTGCCATATATATTGGACCGGTTATCGGCTACCTCTTTTGTTTTCTTAATCGCTGTATTCTTCTGTGCAATTTTTAGGCGAGGACATCTCTTACTAATTTGTCCTCGCCTCAAAGCATTGTCAATTTGAGTTCACTTGCGAAACTCCATTCTTCCTTTTGGGGGCCGCCTATCCATACAAAGGGGCTGATATCTCGCTGGAAAGCGTCACAGTGGGTCCCCTTTCTTCATATCGGAACTTCTTTTCTAATTGTCNGGAAACCCCCCCCCCCCCCCCCCACTAAGGAGTACGTAACTCCCCCCGTGGGGTAATGCAAAAAATAAAAAATAACAAAATAAATAACTCGAACCACCATGGGACCGAGAAAAAAAATTCGACTTATCGAATATGGTACTGGGGAAAACAGCACTCGCGCAATTTCAATTTTAAACACTTACAGTATGCGTCTCGCTACAGGAGGCGTATACTCATCCAGGTCACTCGCAATCGACAAAGGACGTCAAAATGTCGCCAATGATGACCAGGGCAGGGCGAGGAGAATTGGCGACGTCATTTTGACGCATGATTGCAAGTGACACATGATTGCAAGTGACCGCTAGACGACTGCGACTGTAGACTAGTAGGTGGGTTTTACAGAGCTATGAAAAGTAGGCCTACGAAGTAGGCTACACGAAAATGGATGCTGATAGAAATATTTTGATGTCAAATTCAAACTCAGCGCATAATAATACATACTAAAAAGTGAAAATGGCTTATTTAACTAAACCATTGTTGTCCATATATTAGTCACATTGAGCAATGTGCAGTGTACTTTCCGCAAAATAAGGCATGGCTGTTACAAAAAAATTGAGGGTGATGGAAACTTTCTGACTTCATATTTAGAATCAGCACATATGAATGCATTAGAAACAGCTAAAATTGTTCATGTGCCAAAAACCTTGTTGCCTATAGTATAATTAGACTTTTATCTGCTCATATGATAGCATCACATTTGTTCTTTTTATACCCTGTAGAATAATTATTGAGGTCTACTGCATACCAATTATAATCAGGTGATATTGCTGGTCAGTTGTGTAGTATGCGCTGATATTAGTGGTTGAAAACTGTGCGAGTGTTGTCAAACCATACGCTGTGTTTTAATAAGTTAATTTTTGCATCATTCATTACAGATCTCTGCCAAGAAAATGGCCATGGCTGTGAAGGAACAACACTACGGGACACCGGAGAATGGGAACTCCAGCAGGGTACACTAATTGCAATTATCTTGCTCTTACTGTCAATTAACTGCTGGTATTAATTAACCTATTGCGCTTGCAGACTACATTTTTCGACCTTCCATGGGAGATGAAAGTGTGGTTGATGTCGTTTGTGCCGAGGACGAGTTTTCCCATGGCCTCGCTCGTGTGCCAGGATTGGTTTTCAGTTGTAATGGATCCAGAGCTGTGGCAGAATGTGGTGCTGAACGGCGAGGACGTGACAGTTGAGAAGGCTGTCCAGGTTGTGTCCAGAACCACGATGCTGAAGTCCCTGTCGCTGACAGACTGGAGCGAAGGTGCAGAACTGATCCTGGACAAGGTCAGTGAGACCTCCCCAAACTTGGAGTCGCTCCGGCTGAGCTGGGTGACCTTTGATAAACAGAGGGTGATCACTTGTCTCTTGGAGAAGTGTAGGAGGTTGCGGGACTTTGATGTCCGATTTTGCACCTTCCCGGCCGGTAGCATTCACCTGCTTGACACCCTGGCCAGCTGCAACAAGCTTCGGCGTCTGCGGATGGTGGACAACGCTGGTATGGCCCCTCTGAATAAGACCCTGTCCTGTGCTTGGCGTCAACTGAGTGAAGTGCACCTCGACACACAAGGTTGGGAAGCGTCAGATCCAGAGTTTGAAGTGATTCTGGCCAATGGTGGATCGTGTATCAACCAGTTGTCCATATGCCGACTGAAGAACCCTGAGTCATACACTCAGTTTGCAAAGTTCACGAGCCTGAGGGAGCTCCACATGTCGTCACCAACTTACCTGACGAACGACTGCCTCATGGATGGGCTGGGCAGACTGCAGAACCTCCGCCTTCTGTCGATACCAAGGGCCAACTCCATCACCCCGGATGGGCTCGTCACATTCCTGACCTATGCTACAGTGGTCAGCTCCCTTGAGACCCTCAACCTCTCATCCACTACCGAGCTTCAGGACATCCACCTGGCCACCATCAGCTCGAACTGCCTTCGACTTACCCGACTCTTCCTGAACAACTGCCTCAAGTTCAGCCCCAGTGGTCTACTGTACATGATTCAGAATCTACCACAACTGCGCCTGCTAGACATCCGGGGGTGCCAGCAGTTAAACATGCCCACACTGTGGGAGGAGATCAAGCGCCACAATCCGCTGCTGCAAGTCTGCCGGTAATGACCTGCAATTACCGCTGCTTTTGCCATGGAGTCTGTCAAGCTGCCCAAAGTCGCGAGATGTTTCATTCACAGGTCTCGTTACAAATTAACCACCTGGGAAATATGTAAATGAATAATAAAACCAAAACTGTTGACCCATAAATTACCGAATGACATGTAATGATCGGACTCATCACTCATGCTCCATGGGTGGTACTCATTCATATACTATAGCGCTCTTGGCGACGGATAGTAAAAGCTGCTCTCAACTGCCGCGCCGATTCAAATGAAGGCCTCTGCGCCAATACACGCCAATTATGTCAATCATAAAATTTGTGGCGACGCACAGTGGCCAATATCAGAAAAAACACGCAAGAAAATGATAGCTCCTAAACTAAACCGTTGAAGTACGTAAAATACATGTCTCCCCATGTTTTCAAGGTCGCTGATTTCGATTTTTAGGTTATTTTGAAGCTATACCTACAGGGTGTACCAAAAACACAGTATGAAATTGACTAACGTGTATAATAAGCATTACAAGTAGGTGAAAATAACATTTCCCGATGTTTTCGCGGTCCTAATTTTGATTTTTTTAGGTTATTTTGAACCAGGACATACAGGGTGTACCATAAAAAGACCATCGAATTCAGGAACTTGTGGAATCTACATTATAAGTACGAACATGTGAAAATAGTATTTTACCGTAATGTTGGTGGTCAGTGATTTTGATTTTTAGGCTACACTGAACCCAGACCAAGAGCATATGTATCAAAAACACCGTAGGATGTTGTGGAATAAGTAGTACACAGTATAACACGATAGAATTTAATAATAGGCCTATATGTAGGTGAAAGTAATGTTTCCCCAGTTTTTACGGTCGCTGATTTAGATTTCGAGGAAACTTCCAACCCAGGCCAACAAATTGTATCATAAACACCATAAACACTCCAAAAGGAACAGAAAATAATATACAAAATACGCTGTTCAAACATTCAGCACTCTTCTGATTCATCGAAACGCGCCTGCTGTTGACATAATTGCATAATGTTAAAAATTAAATGTTTAGAAAAATAGATACTTGGTCCTGTATAGCATGGATTTGGGACTGTTAACAGAATATCAATAATGGGTACTTGTTTCTTGGACATCCGAGAAATTTCAACTGGTAACATTCTGCAAATTTTCACAAATTTTGAAGTTCAATTAGGCATACCAAACGGAGTCAGTACGAGTCAGTGATGAAATTGGATTTAAGTTGACCTGAGGATAATAGGGAAACTATCCAAGTAAGAATCAGCTGCGGCGAGCTGCAGCTGAAGGAAATATTCTACGATATTCACTTTCAGGGGCCACTTCATATAATTTTTGCACTGAATTACTGCAGTATTGGTAGTACGGTGCGATCCCACTTCACAAAATGCTACCTCAGAAAATCGCGATGTGTTAAGAAGAATTTCGTCTGTAATGTCTGGAAGGAAAATGTTAATTAACGTGACGAAGGACTAATGCTGGCTCGGAGGGCGAGAGACTTCTGCTAAACAGATCCTGCGATAACCAAATCCACAAGCACATGTTTTTGTATACTTTGAACTTGAAAACTATGGTCATGTGACGTAAGGGGTCAAATGTCAAATCCACATCACGATGCGGAAAGGGGGCTGGAGTGGTTATGGTGTTCATGATACATTTTGTTGGCCTGAGTTGGAAGTTTCCTCAAGATCTAAATCAGCGACCGTAAAAACTGAAGAAACATTACTTTCACCTACTTGTACTGCTTATAATACATGGGCCTATTATTAAATTCTATCGTGTTTTACTGTACTATTTATTCCACGATATCTCAAATTTGACGGTGTTTTTGATACAGGCTAGTGGTGTGGGTTCAGTATAGCCTAAAAATCAAAATCATTGTCCACCAACATACGGTAAAATACTATTTTCACATGTCCGTACTTTTATGTAGATTCCACAAGTTCTTGAATGCGATGGTCCTTTTATGGTATACACCCTGTATGTCCTGATACAAAATAACCTAAAAAATCAAAATTAGGACCGCGAAAACATCGGGAAATGTTATTTTCACCTACTTGTAATGCTTATTGTACACGTTCGTAGATTTCATAGTGAGTTTTTAGTGCACCCTGTAGGTATAGCTTCAAAATAACCTAAAAATCGAAATCAGCGACTGTAAGAACAGGGAAGCATTAGTTTCACCTACTTGTACCGCTTATTCTGCAGATTATTAAAATCTATCCTGTTTTTGGTACACCCTGTAGGCCTTAGTTTGATAAGAGCCTCAAAATATGAAGCAGTGACCGCAAAACGTAGGGTAACATCACTAGAGCCTATTTTTTCCCCTTATTCTACAGAATGATTCTTAAATTCGATCGTGTTTTTGGTACACCCTGTAGGTCCATGTTCAAAATAACCTAAAAATCGAAATCAGCGACCTTGAAAACATGGGGAGACATGTATTTTACGTACTTCAACGTTTTAGTTTAGGAGCTATCATTTTCTTGCGTGTTTTTTCTGATATTGGCCACTGTGCGTCGCCACCACCGACTTTACTTTTAAAATCCCATGAATAGCTGCACATACTCTGTTCTTGCATTACAGGCGTCAACATTATTAAGTCACAGTATATCACAGATAAGTGGGGATGTATAATGTAACAATGCTGTTCCCTTGCCAAATTTTCCACTGCTAAGACAATGTAGATCGTAAGGTACAACAAACTCCATCCACTCTTGCATAATAGTCAGTATTGTGCTACATGATTTTGCTTATCTTCATTTTTACAGGCGAAATGGATATACGCGTAGGCTGGAACAAGTTTATTATTATGCTGCCTAATTGAACCAAGTTAGCCTTGGCAACCTGTGATTTTTAATTGCTGTTGGGAAAAGGGCAACCACACCCCCTGTAAGCGTTTGTGAGAAAATAGATGGGATCACATATTTTTATTACCGCGAATTTGCGTTCCATGTTCGTGACATACAATGATTTACATATGGGTCATTCGACATTTTACGCTTGTGAAATCATGACAAAGGCTAAGCGTTTTATTTCGGGAGCGGCTCGGCTGTTCCTCGTTGTATTCTTTGTGATATGCATTAAATTTACTTGATGATATACATTAGGCTTTTCGTTTTTAAGCTACATGGATATTAAGTGGAGCTTTTTTTTTCTTGGATTTCCAGTTGACAAGGCCACGATGTGACTTTGAAGGCTCGATAACGTAAATGAAAGGAGGAAATGGCGAGTTGGCAACCAGTACAGATTTCCTTTCACGTTAAAAAAGCCTTCAAGGTGGTGATTATTATCAATTTTCTTCATAATACTCCAGTAATGTCGAAATATACCTTTTTTATTATTTATACACAGTATACATAAACAGGAAGATGTGAGCCAGTCAAGTCAGGTTATGGAAGGATCTGGTGTTAGGATTTTTTTCAGAAGGTCAGTTCATTACTTTTTTATTGAGATAGTAAAGCACTTTTAAACACATCGCAAAACATCCTAACACCGTCAGCCACATTGTGAATATCACAGAATCCCTCTCTTTTTTGTTTAGTACACACCGACAGGGAATTTCCAAAACAATTGTGAGAATAGGAACAAGAACACTCGGTGCCAAATATTGGAGTAGTTAGTACTGACTTTCAAAAAAAAATTTGTCTGCATTGTTTGTCTGAAATTATTTAAATGTTTATGCTGCAGTAACCTCCTTGGCTGCTGCACTGGCAGGCACCTCAGGTATTTCTGGGTACTCCAGCTTAGCGCCATCTTCGCACTCGAACTTGGGGCAGCACACAGGAAATCCAGCACTGGTGTCGGTCTCATCGGACAGCTTGCACTTGGGGTTAGGCTTAGGGGGTGGTCCACAGTCCTCAACCATCTCAAAGAGACGGCCGTCTTGCTCGATACAGGTAGACTTGCCGCAAAATGGTGTCAGGTTCCAGGACTCGCCTGGAGCGTGGGTGCTGCAGTTGGTGGATGCAAAGCACACTCCGGGGAAATCTGCCAGGAGGTCAGTTTTTATTACCATTTGCTGTCAATTGTCTCATGTAGTTCAGCTGGTAAGCCCACATTTGTCAAGGACTAAAAGCGATGGTGCTGCTTATATGATTTAGACTAAGGTGGAGGAGAATAAGGGATGGTCCTCTGAGAGTTGTGCTTAGAGTTTGCGAATGATAACCTAAGAACATATCCCCAATATAGGATGATGATATAGTGGCCCTAATATTAGTCTAGCTATGACTGTAGAAATATAGCCAATATAATTGATTCAAATGAATAATCGCTTAATATCCGTCAGGTGTATTAAACATGTAAAGTGATCAATACTGCACCAAATTTCAGTAATGCTTTGCGCAAGTATTATGATTATGTGTCATAAATAGAGCACCTGCTAGTTTGTGTATGAACAAAAATCTCCATAGTTTACAATGTTGTAAGTGAAAGCCTAACCTCCTACTGTGCTGCTTAGTAATAATATTAAAATAGCCACGACTTATTAGCCACAAAGAATACATAAGAAGTAACAGTTAATGAAAGTGATTCACACTAACAAAAGATGCAACAAAAGCCAGGTGAAATTTGCCGAAAGCGAAAGAAATTCAAGCCCTCTTGTATTAGCGTAGTTGTCATCCTGTGTCATGCGAATTGCTAATTTTCAACAAAGTGTCCTTGTATAACCCGAGAAATCTGGGTCTGAAATCTTGTAAATGGTAATAATGCCCTGGAAACCCGGTCGCAGGAGAAAGGCACCAGCAGGTCCAAGCAGATGAAATACTGGATGCAGGACTATGGGACAGGTGCGGTTAATCTGTACGTTCACCCTTCACCCAGATACTATGTGCATAAAAAAGATTAATTAATATTACTACGTTACCTCTGAGGACGTCAGCAGGGATGAGCCTGGTGAAGACGCGACTATGTTCCTTTTCTTCTTGAGCCAAAGCGATGGCCACGCAGGCCAACAATACGAGAACGCCTTTCATCCTACAATGCAAATAATAAAAATAATCATGAATTACTTATACATTTTAAGTAGGTTCACTTTGACAGGACATTGGAAGAAAATGGTGCCGGTAAGTGAAAAGACGTTTCCCGGCCGCCGGCTTTTAAAAAGTCCGGTTTTCCCAGGGGAAAGTAGGTGATGTATCATCTTTTCTCACCTGCTCTATCCCTTCATCTAATCAGACAAGGCGAGAAAAAAAAATAACCGATGCAAGTTGCATTGCCACCTTCACTTTTGCCTTCAAGGCCAATCTGGGGGCGATGCCATTTCTCATCCAATTTGAAATCGGGAACATGCATGTCTGGTATATATAGGCGAACCAACCACTTTCTTCCCAGTTTCATGCATAAAACTTGTCTTTGTTGCGTATGCCATGATTGATTTTTTTTTTTCTGGACAATCAGGTAACTTTTGAAAACTCGACACCAGAAGCTACTACCTATTTTCCCTATACGAAAATGTTACACATTGTTGCTAGCTCTCTGTGAAACATGGCGCTAATATTGAAATCGCAGTTGGATTAATGCGGATTAATGCTAATATATGCAACAATACTCGTGTTCTGGTTATTTCGTAAAATTTGTGTTTAACTTTAAGTTACTTTTAAGTTACATTTGTCTCTCTCCAAAGAGAATGTTCATTACGAAAGTACCTCTATCCTTATATTTTCAAGACTTACCTGGTGTGGTCCCCTTTTGGCGACACTTAGGCACAAGAGAAAGAAGTGTGGCTACGTCTGAAGCTCAGACCGACTTTTATAGGCAACCTGTCATATCTCCCTCACCCCCCTCTTCATGCCACCCGCCTTCTCCAGCCCCCTTCCACCACTCCACCCTCCTCTCCCTTTCCTTCCTAACCCGCCCACTTGTTCCTTGGAAGTTTTGTTAACGACTTAAGCAGGGAGAAAGTTACTGTTTTGTAGTAGCCTCCATCGCCGTTTTAAAAAAATGAGTGGGGCGGGGGTGCCCCACTCATTTTTTTAAAAACGTTTTGTTGGCTGGAAGGACCAAAAATATGAATTTTGTTTTCTTGTTTATTCATTTTTTGGGGGGAAAAAACAAAACAAAGAATTTATTAAATGATTCATAACCGACGTTTATGCGTGACTTATTCTACAAGGCCTCGAGTATGATAAAAATAGAGCCGGTAAACATGAATCATTGAAAGCTGCTGAAGGGATTCAAATGGTGTGATTGCACAATTGGATTAGAAGCACAGGATGATTCATAATTTGCGTGCTTTTTAAAAATCTAAAATAATATGTTTCTCATACATGTTGCTGGTACAGGTGTGTTATAGGAAACAAGTTAGCAAATGTGTCCCTTTGCAACATCACCTAAAGAAATAGGGGAAAAGTGCAATGACACAACCATAGGATAATAATGTGATGGCGGTGTAATTGCTTATTTATATTTATACTTAATGAGGTACCAATAAATGCATCTTTCCATAACATTCGGTCATGCTACATGCTTCTGTGTAACAAGTGAAAAAATATTGTCCACTCCGGCATTAAAGTCACCATATATTTCAACATATGAATGGCACCATGAAAGTGATCCTGATGCACCTGACGCAGACAATGCTAATTAAGTAACGATTATGAGACTACGACCTACTTATGGGGTGTAACTACCACAACTAAGCAGCTTTCTCGGTGAAAGAGCTGCGAGTGGTCTGGAAAGAAAGAAAGAGAGAAAGAAAGAAAGAGAGAAAGAAAAAAAAAAGTATTTTATCCTTGACAGTAAAATCCATGGGCGTTTCTTTCATGCTCAAAAGACCCCTTTGCCCTTACTTCACACATCTGTACCCACAACTTATGCACTTAGACACAATGCAATAGAGGTCGAGGTTGGGGATTTCATCTCCACTATTGTCTTCGTTACCGCACTTCTTTCAGGTGTCTCTTTTTCGCTGACCTGCTTCTGTGGGGAAAATATTACACGTGTCGAGGCCGTTCAAAAAATTAGTTTGCCAATGTATATAGCTTATATGCTCTATTTCAATGTCATGGTAAACACTGATCTGGCGCTTTCTGGTTGGTTCCTGGAAGACCAAGGGATAGAATCGAATAGTGATGGGATTAGCAAGGAGGTAGCTCACCTTGACGGATCCCACTGCCTATCATCTTTATCTCAAACGCCCATTTAAGACTTCCGAGGTGAGAGTTTATACTGATGCAAATAGCAAAAACAGGAAGACTACGCCCTGATCGTGCATAAGTGCACTTGGATTTATTGTCTTGATAATAATGTGTAGGGAATTGTACGCTCCCATTGTGCTAGTTATGCAAGCTGCTTCTACGTATATGACCCATTTTTTTGTGATGTAATGTGAGACTATTTAGTTAGTGGCTATTTTGAACGTGAAACGCTGGTTAGGAAAAAAGAAGAGGTATGTCAGGTATGGTCTAAACTCTAAATCAATGAGAATCAATGTAAGGAACTATGTGCAAGTTGCAGGGACCAATATATATATATATATATATATATATATATATATATATATATATATTTTAAACAATTGTAATTCCGGATGTGATATATTACCGTGTTTTCTGATGTGCTAACGAGATGCAACATCCATGAGACGTCAACAATAGAAAACACTGTCGCGTGTAGAAATATTGTTCGGAAACCTCGTCGGAAACTATATGACAGTAGAACTACTACAATAATTTGTATAGATTTTTTAAAAATAGCGAAAGTAACAACTGTTCCCTAATACACTCCCACGCATAATTCGAGATGAAGGTCGCACATTAGCGACAATTCCCACAGAATCACCAATAACAAATCAACGGATGAGATTACGGCTTTCACGATAAAGGATTAAGTTATTGTGGAGGCCATAAGCTTTCTGGAAAATCACATTTGCTTTGTGTCTGGTTGAAAGTGTCTGAGACACAAGTCCTAATAAGAGTCAGGATGGTTTCTTCTCTTTAAACTTGGTTACTGGGATAAACATATTATATTTCTTCCCTCCAACTGAGGACTTACGCATGCACCATTGGGTGGTCCATATGGCAACTCTATTTTCACTCTAGGATTTGTAATACGAATGGCATGCCGTGGACACGATTGTTCTCCTTTGCCTTCTAAGTAAGTGCAATGATCAGATATCTTGCCTGGACCAGCGGAGGTTGATTCCAAAGGAGGAGAGGGGCACCCACTTCTGTATGCTATGTAGGCCACATTATAGACAGGGCGTAGTGCTATAGTATTTGTTACCTGAGACTACACATTTGCTTCGGAAAGACAGCACCTTAGTGCGAAAGTTTTATAACCCACACAAATCTATCTGTCATGTGCACATATTGGTGACAGAAAAAAACCACACTACTGCAAAAATAGGTCGCAATTATTTTACAATCTGCTGTTGTTATCATTAATTTCTCTATTCTAAATTTACATATATTGTTAGCCTAATAACCTAATGGGTTTTGAATGAACGTGTTTATGAAGTATTTTATGAATCGCCGAGCAAGTCTCTACTTGTTCACTAAAACCCAAATAAATATGATATAATTATGTAAAATAGTCAAAATGCTTAAAATGCGGCAGTTATTTAACAGGATATCTGATTCCCAATTTAGCAAACCATAATTCTTATCCACTTAATTTATTAGTTTTTTGGAGCCAGCATGTAATCAAGACGTTTCTAATATTATATTCCTAAAATATTTCATACTGTGCCATTTCTTTGCAACTTTTTACGTGTGGAACTACTTTGTAACTGGTATCTGCATTATATTTTTGTTAATTGGCAAAAAACGTAGTTTTTTAAAACAAGTATGATTAACTGGACAATTTTGTTCCTTGCGCTAAAATCGGTAATTACACCGGTTCATTAATTTTTATGATTCAGGACTAAAGACTGCTACATAGCAGCTAACGCCTTGAACTATTTTGTCATATAGGTTGTCACTCAATATATTTTAAAGTGTACATTTGGGGACATCCATTCATTCTTATACTTTTTTTGTTCTACAAAATTCGCAGTAGGACTTACGGCTACCCCGGAAAACCACCACACGTGACATGCTGTGGTTTTTCATTGCGGTACAGTACTAAATATGGTTATGCCCGTTGCATTGGGATAGTTGCACTTCATACAGTATAGGAATTATGACTTGCTTCAAAAAATCACTTTATATTCGCTATATCACAGACGTAAGTGATACCAATGCATTTTACATAGTATGCAGAGTGTTCCAATTGAATTGATCTTAATGATAAGCAATTTGTTGGCAATAAGCTATTTATTTTTAAGCAGTTATTTTTCATACTGTAATTGCGTACCTTTAGTGATTATATCAATGGGCCCCCCACAACCTAATACTGTATTAGAAGCCAGTTTTGATAAGCTAAAAGTATATATGTAAATGCATCTTAGTGACAGAAAAAAATCGCTAACTACTACAGACATTTCAAAATACGGAACACCCGGTATATGGTCAGATAATTATATCGAATACGTGTAAAAGAATTGAGAAACAATAATAAGAGCAAACCTCTCTGTTGCCTAGGCAAATGGAGTGCATATAGTAGGATCCTATATATTTTGATTTCTGAATTGAATTATCTGCAGGGCCGCACTGCACCTTCCATCTTGCAGCGTTCAATACCTAAGGCATGCAATAATTGATTTATTATGTGAAAAGAGTTGAGATGAGTTTCTTCCCTCACTCCCACACATAAGAACATCACATTACCATGAATGACCTATAAAGGTCAAAGAATCTGTGAGAAATGCAAGAGAAGGTCAGTTCTTATGTGTGTCTGCTGCTTTCTTGCTGCTCACCAATATTGTGACTAACATTCCACCGATGGGGACGATACTGAAAGCCATGCTGACATTGCTACATTGATAGAGTGTGTGTTTGTAATATGTTATTGAGAATAGGCTGAGTGACTCAAAGGCATGATGTTCTAGATCCGTTTCCTAAGTCTGAGTCCTTCCCCGTCATTATTCACGCGAAGTTTGATCGTTACTGACTCTGTCTCAGGTGGGATTTCGCATAATTATATTAACTTCCAGGAGAACAGCACAAATTGGCCTATCCGAGCAATATATTGCACTTGAACCTCTCAGTCACACCTTATATAACTTAGCTATTGGGCGTGGGAATTTCGCAAGGGAAAAGATTCTATACTGTATTTTCTAAGATTAAGTAAGACCATTTACTCTTGGTAAGACCAGTCTGTCTGTATAGGATAATCATTATTTCAGTGCCGTATTCTCAATGAGTATTGACGCTTCACAATACCATCAACAATTTTCAACATTGTGACTTCATGATTGTAGGTATATGTCTCTTCTCTTGTTGCGGTAGGTGCTTAACAGAGCGTGAGTATTGCATTGTTGCCGGAGTTTCACATACCATACTGACAAGAACACACGTACACGACAATTCCATCGTGCAGCAATAATCCGAATCCTTCGTCATTCCTGATGCAACAAATATAATCCTTAATGAGCATGTAAATGTTGACATCAAGAAAGTTTTGCATTCAGTGGACAATAAAGACATCTTTATTTCAGCTAGCCACACTGACATTGATGGTAGAGATCGAGTTCCGGGAATTGTCAGCATGACGCATTTTTCACGTCATAAAACGTTGCCTGACATGGAGCAGAAAACGAGGCGGACGATTCAAAAGGAAACACGTGAACACCACCGCTCTGACGTCAGTCTTCCGCATCTAAAACCCAAACCTTGACCGCCTTAACCTTCCAGGCTCAACCAGTTTTAAGGCAACAACATCCCCCGTCGTCTACAAGCCCCAAGGATACGCACTCGTCATTATCACGGCCATTATTGATAACATTTTCTTAGAAGAAGAGGATAATAATCAGTGTGGATGATGAGGTGGGCCTTGGTCTCAATGTCAAAATGTATGTTTTCTCTTCCCTACAGGTAGGCCCATCATTATGTGGATACAGAGATCGCTTCAAAATGTTATCCTCCAGGTGGTGTCATTGCTGACAGCATCACTTGCGATGTGTGAATAACGTGTACCATACATCAAGTGCGTGTACGTAGCACGTAGCGAATTAGAGTGGAAAAGAGTGCGCCAAAATTATGTAAGTTGATAATTTTTGTAAATGGGGACAAATCGCACCTGGATCTAAGATCTGGTGCTGGAGGGGGGAAAGTACAAAAAAAATGCGAAAAAAGTGCGAAACTGGGCCAGTATGGAAAGTGAAAGGTGTCGAGATGGGCGCGAGAAGGCACATCCTGGAGATGGGTTGAAACAAGGTAATTGAAGCAATAAAAAGTGTCAAGGATTTTTTTTCTTATATTCTGACCCTTTTTAACGATAATAAAAAAAATTGCTATTGGCAGTTAGGCTAGATGCGAACCTTAGAAAGTTGTTAAAAAAAGGTTCGTTTCCGGTTTTTCTTCGAAGCGAAACAGTTTTCACAGAGCTATTGCTTTGTAGGTCCGATTGTGTTTCCAACTAGTTTCATTTGTAGGATGCCGAAAGTAAACGTTTCTCGTATATTTTATATTGCGACAAAACTTTCCTAATCCCCCCCCCCCTTTAAAAAATGTGTTATGCACCAACGCTTTACGCAAAATTCAATCTTCAAGGGTCTTGTTCCATTAGGGTGACTTTGGCATTGGAGAGTTTGATTTCAGGTTGAGCAAACAAGTCGAGCGGAACATTTCGAGTTGAGTCGATCAAGGTAAATAACACTGTGGAGTTTTGGTGGTCAACTAAATCTGACACACTGCATGCGTGTAGCGTCATATAGGAAAACCTCTCTGCCTGACTAACGACTTGGAGGAAACAAAATTGTGATGTATTGTACTGTACAGTCGAATGATACTTGGAATTCACTGTCCCTGACCTGGTGAAGCTATACCATGAGTCGCCCATCAGTGGAAACGAGGCTTGTTCATTCTGTAGCAGGATGACATCTTTGTTAGAAGTGGGGTAATTGCCAGAGTGGTGGCGACACGTAATTTGGTAAGTTTAGGTGAAGTCCGGCATCCTAGTGATGGGTTGTTAACGAAAAGAGCGCGACTAATTATCTCCTGCATGCACATTAACAGGGCTAATTATTTCATTTCACTACCTCGACGACATCTTTATTAGGTACCCGTTGGCGAAACAACGGGCTATCGAGTAGATGTCCAGAAATATTAAGAACTAATATTTTCCCCACTTCTCCCCGCTATCCAACAAATCAATAAAAATTGTTAACATTGTACTTTTGTATGTATTTTTTTCTACTTGGTTTTCAGAGCATGGTGCAGTAATACGTGCAAGTCAGGGTTATTCAAATGAAAGCGAGCCAATCAACTAAAGTACATATGGACATGGCTGCATGGGGGGTAATGTATAATATTATCATACTGTGTACATGGATGAAGAATATCTGTGATTTCAGATGTGTTTCATCTATATGAAAGGGTTAAATGGTTGAAAGTGCAGCAGATAAATTCATAAATGCATGTACAGTACTGTACACCACCCCACATTTCCAAGATGCCCAATTGTCATATGGAGTGGAGAGGCCCACCCCAGTTGATATCGACTGGACAATTCTGTGAACTCTAGGCACTCATGCCACTCAATCAAGTGTTATCTCCATTCAGGGTACAGTAGGCTACTGGTGAGAAAGATGCGCACTTCTCGGATTTAGGGTTCTTGCGAATTTCGCAGACGAAATTATTATATTATTATAGACCGTCAAGAGGTTGATATAATATATGATCAGATGGGCCGTTATAAGCCGTATGCAGCAGGAGCTTCAGTATTGCGGAGGTCGATTTGACCATCGTGATGTGTTAAGCTAATAATCTCATAGATGCTATACATAAACCCTGTAGGTAGTTTCTTATACATTTTAAATATTTTAAAATACTAGCAGATGCAGGTAATGACGCTAGTAATGTCACACTCACTTGGAATTTTCCATTTGTGATGTGACATGTCAGCACTCAAAATACTTTCGGATTTTGGAGGTTTTCGGATTTCGGAATTTCGGATAAAAAGAATTCTCAACCGCATTACGGCTGGTTGTGGTAGGAAAAAAAAATCCGGTCAATTTGACATACACAAAAATGGCCTAGATATCAAATGCACTGTATTTTGTCCAATTTTGACCCATCTCTTACGTTTAAGTGAGAACGGGTGAGAACATAAATTTAAATGTGGCGCGCAGATCAACCTGCTCTAGAACCGAGTTCTAAAATATCCCCAACAGATGTCACGACCACCGCTACAATAAAAAACTCCAGATTCGCTGCCACTAAATATGTATTTTTAAATTATCTGAAAACCTTTTACAGCGATTTACATAAGCATGAGTAAATTTCTTTACAAAATCTTTTTCTCCGCCATTATGAAGCCAGTAAACCATGATAATAGTGACGCCATATTTGTACACCTTGACTACAGTAACCAATCAACAGTCAGATTTTACCCGATATCACCATTACACCAACCCTGTACCGAGGCTTGCCAATATGTCTTCCTTCGAATTTGGCCTCGCCTGACTGGCAGCAGGCAGGAGGCCGGAGCTGAACGTTGTCTCATCGGTCACATCGGATTCATTTTCTGTATCTTCCGCTGATGTATTGTCGTTGACTGGACCGCTAGCAGACATGGGAGTCGTCCAAGCCAAGGTATACTTACGGCACATTCCTTGCCAAATCTGACCTAAAAATAATATCATTATTTTGGATATTGTGTCATCGCATCCTGCCATGTGGTATTCACATCCCAAATTAGACAGTGGTTATGTCAATTAATGGATACGATATGTCCTTGCATAATTATGTGTGTTCCATTTCAGGAAGCGGAACGACCACCACCTCGTGCGGAGCCTGGAAAAGTTCCTTTCCAGAAGATTAAGGTAGTGGAATGTGGCCGAAATGCACAGCCTTATGCATGACACACAGAAATGTTGGCTAATGTGTTAGCTTTACGAAGGATAATGTTTAAGAAAAAGTAATTTCTACCATGGGATACATTGTTGGGTTGGAAGAAACTCAAGGCCTAAAATCTGGATCGCAAATTCCGCAGAAAGCTAGTTGGGGTGGGAATGGGTATTCAGGGAGCGGAATGTGAGCAGTGGCAATATTCATAAATTCCACATTTCTCAGTGGATGGCGGTTGACTGGGGTAGTATTGCAAAAGTCCAACATGAGAGGTTTGGACTGCTGAGGAGCGGGCAGAAAGCTGCTGGCAAACGAGTTGCAACTGTTAATCTGAAAGCGCTTCTTGGAGACCGGGTTGCTACAGTTCTGCAATCTCCTGCCACTTATTTCCCACCTACTTCCTAATAACTACAGTTGTGAAACAGCCTTAACAGTGGACAATCTCATTACTATGAAACATGTTTGACAATTGACAGCTCTTTTGAACATTCATAGCAGTTTCTGAATTGCATTATTTTCTAAAAGTCTGTTCCAAATGGAACAAGAAAACTGAAAATGCACAAAATAAGCAAGCTGCCAATGCAGAGGTGGCCATTTCTGACAAGTCTCATAGTTGAAGTGCCTCTTTTGTACAGTGAGGTAATCTGCAGTGTAAAGGTGCATTTACATGTGAGCAATTTGATCGTGCGATGTCATCGCTGAGCGATAACATCGGTGAGTAACCCGAGTAACCAATATTGTTTGAGGTGAGATTAACAATCAATTTTCGCCTCAAACAATACTGGTTACTCGGGTTACTCAGCCATGTTATTGCTCGGCGATGACATGGTGCTATCAAATCGCTCACATGTAAACGCACCTTAAAATATTTGCAGCAGATCGTTATTATAGAATACTAGCAGGTTACCCGGCATTGCCCGGGTATGTTGGGGTGCTGGTAAAGGTAGGGGTACATACGGTATATTTTAGCAAGTTTGTTTGTAATCTTTGCGTTCCATACACTCGAAACTCGATATACTTTAAAACAGGCCTTATAAGTTACAATAAGCCAAAGTTAGTCACTATCTGTGATAGATTCCCTGCTTCAGTTATATGCTGATTGGATGTGTAAAAAGAGGAATGCGGATAGAGTTGGCCCAGGAAAAGACTGCAGAGCCATGTGGTTTCCCCCCAGAATTTTTGACTCCTTCACCCCCCAACCCCACCACACACCCCCCAGCCCATTCCATAATTACCGTATTTACTCGCATATAAGACGCACTTTTTTTCCGATTTTTGTAGCTCAAAAAGTAGGGTGCGTCTTATACGCGTGTGCGTCTTATACGGCAGGGCACAATGGGTGAAACCCGTGAGAAATCGTGAAAATCGTTTATTGAAAAATTTAAGCTTGTCGGTTTGATGTCCTGATCGGCACGGTACGACCTGCGTTTCTCCTTCACTTCCATTGATATGCTCTCCCCGTCCCCAAACGTGCACAATTCCGGTGAGACCTTGCCACCTATACGTTTCAGATGCGTAGCATTGTCCCATTTTCCANCCCCCCCCCCCTTTTTACTGGATTCTAATGGATTTCACACGCACATGCATTGCACACGAGGTTGCTGCCTGTAGCTCGAGGCCAGTTCCCAAACTACGCAAATAAATCTGGGTGCGTCTTATATGAGTCAACAACCGATTTTCCACGATTTTTCGGCTCAAAACCGGGTGCGTCTTATACACGTGTGCGTCTTATATGCGAGTAAATGCGGTATGTTTGTCCTGAAGAAGTTTAGAAATGTACGTACAGACTCAGGTGGGTAATTTTGTTTTCAACAATGAGTAATTTTTGTAAATACTGTATCTTTCATATTTATTTGTGTCTGGAAGTCTACTTTCAAATCCCACAAAATCCAGGAATGGCACAATATGAACTCACGTGAGGTGGCCAATATATTAGTGTAATATTGGTGGATGCGTTGAATTTACGGCGATGGGACGTGTAAAAAAGAGAGGCGCAAGATAATAATTATGTAGATGCAATGCAAGTGATGGATTAATTTGCCAGGTATTGTTGCATAAGGGCATTTCCATGGGATTGCAAACTTCGAAAAGAGTTATTGATGTTGATATAATTTTGTTAATTGTTGAGGCGCGAGTATAGTGAGAATAAGATTCGGGAATATGCGTGTTGTGGGAGTTAGGTTCATTTTCGGAAGCTGAAACATGCGGCATTAAATTCTTTGAAAAATGTAACCCCCGATATGCTAATTGAAGGCGGTGTAGGGGCCTTCCCCTGGATTTCTATAAGGGCCAAACAAACAAACTCACAAACTCACAAACATCCTTATTTATACAGGGTGTTCATGAACAACACCGACAAACCTACACCACCCCCTACCTAGGCACCAGAGGATCACTTTATGTAGAGGAGTCATTATATCTAGACCTCCTTACTGAGATATTGACCCACCTGCTCTTCAGCGATTTTTGCCTAATCGCTCCTTCTGACCTTTAAATAGAATTTGCAGGTATAACTAGCCATAGAGGCCTTCCCACCTGTGGGCAAGAAACCAACAAAGTCCGCCTCCCAGACCTCCCAGAGCCTTCTGACTGCGGTAGAGTTCGTTGGGTGGCATAACTTCCAGGATATTTTATACTACTTGCTTGAAGGCAATTTGCGCGGTAATGAGGCGGCCCAGGCACAATCACTCCTCTACATAAAGTGAACCTCTGGTGTCTAGGTAGGGAGTGGTATAGGTTTGTCGGTGTTGTTCATGAACACTCTGTAGATATGGAGATATCTGATTTCATGGAGGTGGAAGCTATTGTCCAGTACATCATTATGCCTCCCACTCCATTATGGTTCTTGTGGAACGTGGCAGAACTTGTAAAGCGCAGTAATGTAGTGTACGTGTCTTCAATAATCTGTGGGGACGGAAACAGGTGTTTTACTGTAACACTAGGGACTTTGCCCCACTTGTGGGGACATTTTCGGTCCCCACAGCTTCACACACGAGAACGTTACTGTTATAGTGGGGACATGTCCCCACAATTTCGTTTTGCAGGGTTTTACGAAAGTCCATTTCTCTCAGCCTCAGAGGTTAGTTAGGGTAGGGGAGGTTAGGTTAGATTAGTTTACACTAGCTTCGAAAAGTTGAGTTTTCAACGTCCCCACAGCTTATTGAGCGCAAGTCTGTGTGATCTTGACTACTAATTGGGATCAAATGTTAACATAATTGTTTTCAACTGCTACATTATGTACTATTAGCACAATATTCTTGCAGACACTTGCATGTACATTTTTTATGAAAAAGTTCTTATCTGCAATAATATTTTGCAGATAGTAACTGATGCCTTTTCCACATAACTTTATACCAATTCGCAATCTTCAATTTACACTGCAAGTACAAATTCACATGTAATTTTCATGGCTGATTAGGAATTGGAATTGAGTTGGAACTTGTGGTGCACATGAGTACTCCCAAATCCCCTAGAAAATAAGGATTATTATAAGAATTAAGTAATTGCTACATGATGCAATGTACACTGTCTGAATTTGTACCATGTTACAGGCTAGAGTGGACAAAGTCAATGTTAATGGACTCGGAAGAAGCAAAGATGATTTTATCATGGGCACCGTTGGTGATCTCTTCAAGGCTCAAAATTTTGAGCAGGTGAGTACCAGGACTGGCTTTTTGAGAGCGGCGAGGTTAACTATTTTCTTCTCATAATATTATTGTAGGTCATCATGACTGCTCATCAGGTACGAAAAAAGCTTGAGAAGTGTGGATGCTTTAGCAAAGTTGGCATTTTTATCGATGTCAGCAGTGGGACAGGAGCAACTCCTGATGGAGTTCAGGTAACAAAAAAGTGTTCGTATGAACTGCATATGACAGTGAGCAATTACTTGTGTGGTGCTTTTTATGACTTTTTGCCACTATATGGATTGAGTTGCATGGGTACTTCTGAAAATTAATTGCCTATTAAGGTTTATCACATTCAAAATTTCTTAAGAGACTGTATACCGACAACCCAGTGTGATACCCCATAGAGCACAATTCCCAAAATAGTTTATCTTGGTAAGAAGGAAGGATTTTTCCTGGCAATGGAGGGAAACCCTTTCCTAATATCCATGGAAGACTCTCAGAAATGTGTGGGAGCTCTGCACTATCTGAATTGGACTTATGTGACATTCCTTAAATTATTTCATGCAAACCGCATTACTTGAACCAGGCATACTTAGATATAACATTTTTGTTGCTGGTGTAGCATATGTAGCATATCTCCTGAGCAACTCCTGCAACTCAATAAAATCACTTGCACCGAAAACAGAAGTACAAAAAATGATATACAAGTAATTACTGATTGCCAATAGCATGAATGTCGACAAGACATAACTGTGGCAAAGAAGACATGAATTATGATACCATATTTTCTTAGGTGACTTTCCGAGTCGACGAACTGAAACGAGTAGTTGGGAGCATAAGTACTATGGCAGGTGATAATGAGGGCTCCCTGGTGCTGTCACTGAATGCACCCAATATGTGTGGAAGGGGAGAACTGATGCAGATGGAGTATGGATACAGCTCGAGTAAAAACACCCGTTTTGACTTCTCCACAAAACGACCCATGGGTGAAGGTGCAGCCCACCAGACTGCTATCAATGTGTTTAAGCATGAATATGATTGGCCATCATGTGGCTTTGGGGAAATCCACAGGGGTCTCCTAGTTGACCTTGCTTTCAACTTTATACCTATGGTGAGCAGAAAATATGTTTTTCATTAGTTGTTGAATCCATTACACCCTAATGTCAGTTCAGGAATAATCTTAACACTGAAGTAATGAAATAATACTAATGCATTGTGCCCAAGAGGATGACCACTTCTCTTGGAAGCTTACCCAAGTACTTGTACAATGCTGGACATGAATTCTGTCATACTGATAGCGACATTTCCCAAGAAGTGCACATCCAATTGATGGAATGCGAGCCGTGGGAGTAAGAAATGATAGGCCATGGGTGACGTCACCAGCTGGGGGAAATAGAGAAAAAGGCTTGTCCCCAGCTGGTGACATCACCCAAGGGCTACCATTTCTTACTTGCACACATCTCAGCCCCCCACAACTCCCTTTTGCGTGCGCTTGGCGAGTCCCCTATCCCCAGATGTGGCGCATTATACCAAATCGCATTCGGGCGGACGACTTCTGAACCATTCTGAACCTACCTAAACGGTCAATTCTATTCAGGCCTGTCCACCGATCCAACCATCAGCCACCCGAATGCGATTTGGAACGTTCCAAATTGCATTCGGGTGGCTGGTGCACGCTGCAAATGGGGGCTGAATGGGACTAGACGATTTAGGTAGGCTCAGAACGGTTCAGAACCCGAATGCGATTTGGTACAGTGCGCCACATCCATGGATCCGGGACTCCACATCCGTGGATAGGGGACTCGCTAAGTGCACGGCCTTCCCCATAAGGCTAGATTGGGAGTTGCGGGGGCTGGTACATGTACGAGGCGCATCCTCCGTTTTTTAATAAAAAAACAGAACTTAGTTTCTGGATGCGCCTCGAAATTGTGATTATGTGTTATCACTTTCATAAGGAAGCACTGGAGTCAACACATATCTGATTGCATGACAAAATGTGCTCCTGATTATGTAAGTGGCCAACCCCTCAATTGTGCCATATTGATAATCAAATGATGTCTACCAGTAGGCCTACATCTTTAACCCCTTTGCTACCAGCTAGGCCAAAATGCCTAGATTTTCCCTTACACGTACTCTGAAGATAAGGACAAGATATTTTACAGCGAATAACATATATAGGGTTAAGACGTTTGTCATGGGATAGCTTTGGGAAATGAGCAAGGGGTTCTAGATGATCACTTGAAGTGGTCACATCATGGGTCTCCACCTCATAGTTAGCGAGATAATTAGCATTAAATAAAAAGTGCATTATCCCAGCTTATAGGTTTCGGAAACTGCTTACGACACTGCCATCGCCTAGGCCAGCGGTTCTTAAACTGTCCTAGACCGCGGACCCCCTTCAGAGATCACTCGCCCTCGAGGACCCCCAAGAATTAAGTCAAAGTTTAAAGCTCGGAATGGGGAACTAGCCTTGGTCTGGGATTTGGGATTTTTGTTCATAACTAGCTAGCCCATGCCTGTAAACATACATTCCATCACTCTGTTGCATCAAAATGACATTACTGGATAAATTACGGCACATTTAAAAGTGCCTTCAAAATTGGCGGGAAAAACGGCGGAGCCAATCGAAAGGGTACACTGAAATGCCTGGTTGACTGCGAGAGATGAGGAATTTGACTTTGAATTAACCGCGGACACGACGGAAAGCATTCGCAAGGCGGCTGTAGGCCATCGAGGTGGAGAAAGGGGGCCTTCATGTGCCGAATTCGGGTGACAGATGATTCCTGCCAGTTGGCACCCCTGCCAGCCCCTAAGCTGATTGAGCGGCGTGAAGTAAAAACGCGCCCCGGCCGCTATCTTGCTCATGGAATGGGACGGTTGCTAACCACAGCGAAGCATTTTACAACAATGACGGGGCGCGTTCTATAACATCATTTTTGCGTTCATTTCACTTCGCGTGACGTCAACATTTTCTAGGGAAACAGTGACGTCACCATTTCCCTACATAAAAACCCCAATTACTCCGGAACTAAAGCTGATATCTTAAAACGGAATATGCCAAAAAAATCCAAAAAATATGGGCGAATTTATTATGTAGTTTCCAAAATGAAGGCTACTTCCCCATTATTTGTATTTTGTATTTCTATCATACAATGCTCTAAATTTTCATATCTGCGTCTAGTCGAAAAATCGTTGCGAATTTGCATCTTCACGCACGTGCGAATACTAGCTTCTCGCAAGGGGTGTTTTCATAACAACATAAACAACTGCGTGTGTATTTTTCAGAACCTTTGTGGAACACTGGTAGGGTCTCGCGGACCCCCTGAGAGGGTCCCGCGGACCACAGTTTAAGAACCGGTGGCCTAGGCCATTCCCTGCTACACCTAATGGGATCATAAATTTAAATTAAATTGCATGGGAACACCTTACTTTAATTGGAAAATGTAAGGTCTCGTGGAGAGATACATATGTGCCAGGATATTTTATACCTTGTGTTTGAAGCACATTATCTCGGTAACTATCCCACGACAAACATCTTCACCCTGTATACTTACACGTTCATGCAAAACACTATGAATGTGTTTGGAACCTTTTTTTTTTGCCTGTCTAGAGGTTCCAAAATTAATTTTCCAAAGATCGCTGTAAAAACTTGAAATTCAAATACTACCGGCCAACTGTTAGGCCATCACCTAGATTTTCGCTACAATGTGAAAGGAAACTTGCTACAATCTTGTTCCCATTTCTTAATAAAGGTTCAGCACAACTTGCAATGGGAAGGAGTGTGGCGTGATATGAGCTGCCTGAGTCGTACGACATCTTTCCTAGTGCGACAGCAGAGTGGTCATACAATCAAATCATCCATCAGGCACATCCTGACTATAGATACCCGGGACACCCCTGTATTTCCCGCCTCTGGCATATTTTTCAAGCATACCAGCGAGGTTGCTGGACTTGGTGGAGATATTTCCTTCTTGAAGAACACTGCGGAAGTGCAGCTCAACGTACCTCTGCCGTTTGACACTGTATGTGGCAATTGATTTATGACATTTTTGGCATCTGCATGTATACCAAAATGCACACAGACATTCATGTGGCATTTCAAAGTAGTCCAGCATGGAAGAAACACTGCTTTCAGAAATTCTGCTTATTCATCTGATTTCCAGTTACCAGAGAGTATTCGGTTATTGTAACAGTTCATAGTAACTTCTTACCCCTCCTTGTCTGAGGCTGAAAAAAGCAATGACCAGTGGCTATAAAGCTTTATCCCTGAGTACCCTGACTGTGACTGACCATACATGCCAAATGTATACAGGGTGGTCCAACTTCAAGTGTCGTTTTATAACGGCGATTAATAGCAGTGATTTTGCGATGACGTAGCAGCGACGTGTAAAATGTCCCACTTCGGTGCCATCGAAAATATTAGCTGCCAATAGCAGCACACATGTAATCAACCCTGCTGCTGGGTTGACCTGGAAAAAAGGAGGTGCACACATGACCTGCGATGCGCCTGTGTGAAATGGGTGACGTCCAAGGCACCAGATGGACGATGGACCTGTAATGCAAGGGGGAAGCCTGCAAATGAAACACAGCTAATATTTTCGATGGCGCCGAAGTGGGCCATTTTACACGTGGCTGCTACGATAATCGTAAAGCGCTTCTATTAATAGCCGTTATAAAGTGACACTTGAAGTTGGACCACCCTGTATACAGGCCCAATTGCCATGTAGACTGATAGTACTCGTAAAACTAATATAGGGATGGGCAATTAGTTTTGGGCGCCGGTGCGTAGTTAATGTGTGCGGCGCCTTTAAAGTGTAGAGGGCCAGGTGGTAAAATATGAGGTAAAAACGACAAAGTGAATGGGTGTCGCACCCGGATTCTTACTTTGACGGGATTTGATCGCCTATTGCACATGGACGATGCATTAGAGGACCAAGGCCGGATGATTCGGAGGCCCTCGAGCTGGCTTTTGCTACTTTGAAACTGGTGGAGCGGATGTGACGTCACGAAACTTTAAAGGCGCCGTATGCATTAAGTACGCTACGGCGCCCAAAACTAATTGCACATCCCTATATTAGTTTTACGAGTACTATCAGTCTACCTGGCAATTGGGCGCTAGTTTCCCTTCACCCTGTACGTAACTACCAGTTTGAAGAACACATTTCTCTAGTAAATCATTGTTTTGAATATCTAATATGACAATTATTGAGGCTAATGTATGTTTTGAGCAGCAAAAATTTCAGGTCAGAATCCTTTTACAGACCAGATTCTTGATGTGACAAAACATAGAGTCCAACACATCTGTACTTGTCCAACCTTGCTCTGTTCAGGGTGTCTTAAGCCTAGTTTTCTGACTGAAGTTTGTGCTGAAAATCAGCTAAATCAGTTCTATTTTTGTAAGCAGAGGTTCTTCCTTGTTGGACTACCCTATACAGGATTCCTTGACAGTTTACATCATCATGAGTAAATTGTATTAGGGGTAGCCCCAGTCCAATTACTCATGACTGTGTAAATGACCCCAGAAAGCTGAATATCTTTTTGAGAGGTAACATTGGCACTCAGGTTACTGGTTGTAACTTTGTCACCTTATAAATCACACCAGGAGAAGTAGAAATTCATTGCATTAATATGCCAAGATTGGCTGATTGAAATCATGTGACCATCAGGGTAACAATGACATTTGTAAAGTAATAATGCCGTCAACTGCGCAGCATATTATTGGTGTACAAGAGAAACACACTAAGTAAAAAAAGAAATGGTTGTCCAATTAACTCTATTTCAAGGGTTTTACTGAGTAGAAAAGTTACAGGTGGGAATGTACATGAATACAGGTAGTCCCTGGTTTACGAACGGGGTTACATTCCTGAAAATGTCCATAAGTTGGATTTGTATGTAACTCGGAACCATGAGAAACAGCGCATATACAGGGGGTGTCATCTTTTTTGTCCGAACAGTTATCGGAAAATTGTGCATAGCTGCTACTTTTTAAGCAGTGACTTGCAAACGGTGAGTTTTCGGATGAACGGGGAATATTCCCTGCGAATTGTAGGTTGAAGTGGCATACGTGCTGCCCACTGAAAGTTGAGGGTCAAGCCTGGAAAAAAGAGGGTCACACATGCCATGGGATGTGTGACCCTCTTTTTCCCCATTCCTCCGACAAATCACCGGTTGCAAGTCACTGCTTAAAAAGTAGCAGCTACATGCAATTTCCCGATAACTGTTCGGACAAAAAAGATGGGACACCCTGTATATATAGTGTAAATATTCTGCTCCAACGAACAACTAATGTCACTTGTGTCTGTTTACATGTAGCTTCCTTATTACTTATTAATGATACAGTATTTATATTTAACTTGGTGTAGGTCAGCGTACGAAGAAGTGACTTAAAGTGGAGAAATAATATGAATTTTCCTTCCCGAGAGCCTTGGGAGCCTGTTCGTAAGTACGGATCCCTGTAAATCAGGTCGTTCGTAAACCTGGGACTACCTGTATACAGTGCACAAATTGGCCAACTGAGGGGCGCCCCCTTTAACTGACGAAGTGAAAAATAATAACAATATAGTTTGAGACAAAAAAGTAGGCTAAGTAAAAAAGCAGGCAAAAATGAGAAAATATACAACTGTCAACTATGGCGTCAGAGGCCCAAAAAGTGATGCATTCTTTTGTGATTTTCCATGAGACAGATGTCAGACGCAAACCTCGAAAACGGCCATTGAGAGAAAAAATCAAGCATTTCACGGAATGCTCTTTTCAAAACAGGTAGATCGCAAAATTCCCCTTTTCAAACCATCCATTTCGCGAAATGCTCATTTTAAAATGTGCAGATCACAAAAAGCTCGTTTTCAAATGAGCATACCCCGAAATGCTCCTTTTCAAAATACCAGGACGCTTTTCTGGATTACACAAAAATGTCAGGACGCAAAATTAGTATCGTGGCAGTTTCTTGTTTCGCACTGCACCAAGAATGCTGGAGATTATAAATCACCCTATTGTTATTTCCATGAAGAAGTGGATAACAAGAAATTGCCACAATGAGTTATGGGCTTTTTTGGAACTAGCCACGACACTAATTTTGCGTCCTGACATCTTTGTGTATTCCAGAAATTCTGGCCTTTTGAGAAAGAGCATTTTGGGGTCTGCCCGTTTTAAAGTGAGCATTTCGTGATTTGCCCGTTTCGAAATGCTCGATTTCTTCGCTCAATGGCCGTTTTCGAGGTTTGCGCCTAACATAGATGTGATTTAGCGGTGATAGTTAATCATTAAGCACAATTAACACTTATTAGGGCCGCAAGGAAAGAGGGGCCCCACACAATTCCCCCCCCCCCCCGGTGTTAAATTTGCAATGGACCATGGTGCAAATGTTGCAGCGGAACCAGGGACTGTTAGCCTTCCTCTTATGAATGACAGGTTATAAAAAAGGAGAGGTCTTCTTGGAAGCTGGGACAAATCTGGGAGTCCATGCATCAATTTGATTTTAAGGAAGTGTTCCCTCTTCTTTGTACAATACTTGAATTGTTTATTTTTATAGGAAAAGCAAGCTATCTTGCCTTTATCAAGGGTGACCTCATTCCTACTGTACTTTTTTAGCTGAAACCAGACAGTTTTAATATTGTAAATATATCACTTAATGCAGCAAACTCCTTCAATATATCGGATTTACCCTCATCTTTACTCTTCTTTCGTTGGGAAAGAGTCATTTTTGCCCTTTCTGAGATTCCACTCTGTTGCACTACTGCATTTACTTTGATTCATCAGTATTTTCTTAAAATACAATACACGCGTTTTTTTTTTTTTTTTTTT
>JYFJ02003412.1:0-42161 GCA_000934665.2 Catajapyx aquilonaris | reverse complement strand
ATTTGTCATAATTAGAAAATATACGTGCTTCTCTGGGAGGATAAATGAGCCGGCATTCAATTAACCTGTACACTTTTACTTCCATTCCAATTCATTACTGTGCCTGTTAGTGTGTACAATGACGAAATTTTGAGGCTCACCTGTCCCTCGTTAAACGCTGTAATTAATTTACCACCACTAAATTCACCCATTAATTTAACCTGAAACCGTAACCGCATATATGTGGACCCAGGCAACTGAGGCCATTATTGATGCTTTACTTGAATTTCTGGCGAACAATTATTAGCTGTCATTTAATTACAAATGTATAGAAATATATAACGACAATTTGCATTTTTTGGTATGTCACTTCTGAACAACAGTTGCGACGATGCACTGAAAAATTGAAAATCCGTGCAAACCAATTACTTAAGAGTAACCATGTGTAATGAGCAGTGTTACGGTCCTCTGGTTTCGTATAAGTTTCCTCCCCCCTCTGGCAGTAAAGCCAACCAGAAGCGAATCCGGGAGCACCCAAATCGAACCAATCCGGGTGGGAGGGTTGGGGGGTTTCCCGGGTATAATACCCGCCATTTCACCCCAGCTCCAGCAGCAGATGATAAGAAGAGCGCAGGCGTCCAGCCTCCATAAATCACCGGGCGCGATTTCCAGCTGAGCCGGTAATTAATGCTCGAATCCCACCCGGGCCAGCACCCCCCCCTCACTTCCATTTTGGGGGATATAAAAAGAAGGGGTCTCGTTACAGCCTCCTTACCGCCGCCCGTGAAATGGAACCCAATGATCCTTCACGTCATAAGAGAAGGACCAGTCACCGGGTTTCGGTTGACAAAAATCGGGTGCGAGTTGCGTTGTTCTTGCTCGGATTTTCAACCCCCGGATTCTGATCCCCCCTCGCATGGTCGGATTTGAATGGGGCCCCCCTCTTCTTTTTCTTTAGCCAGAAGCTGGAGGCCCGTCTCACTTGGCCTCCCATGCGAGGCGTCGGTACATCAATCTCAACCCCTGCTGCCCGTTTCGCCCTATAGAAGCCAGAGAAGTGGCTGGGGTTGACAATTTGGACCAGTGAGAGGACCCCATGCCGGCCCCTCCTTTGACCTCCAAATCACACACTCTGATGACCCCCTACGAGCCGGTATACAACCAACGACACATTACCCTCATGAGAGACATACATCCCAGCTTTTATATCCGGGAGGTTATGGGTGACGCGCAGGCCTGCGCGTGGCCGCCATATTTGTCTAATGGCAATTTTGTACAAATAGGGTCGGAATTTTCGTCCCACACTGCCCAGTGTTGGCAGTGGTACTGCTAGGTTACCAGTGGGTAGCAGTAACTATATATGGGTGGAATTTTCGTCCCACTGCACTGCTGTAGCAGTGCAGTGGGACGAAAATTCCACCCATAGATTTTATGAAATAAAAGTTTGCTCGCCCTTTGTAGAATGGGTTTCTTGCGCGCGACGGCCATGTTTGTCCCACCTAACCGGCGTGTACCGTCGCGGATCTAACGGTTTGCAGGGTGATTGACAGGCACAGAAGTGGCAGGGGTGAACGTAGAAAATGTGGGGATGGCATCCCATCCCATCCCGGGCCTCAAGGGGAAGGCAAATTAGACAGAAAGTCCTCACATGCCTGGATGCTGATAGACCCTCCGGTCACACATGTGTGCTCCTCTCATTCGGAAGGGGGAAGAAATATCCTCTCGGCTCGCTCGGGCGTCCTAGTGTGTGTGTATATTTAGCCAGGAGTAATGTTGGTGTGGGGAAAAACGATGTGCTAATTAGATAGACCTATAGAGAGTGGAAACCGTAAAGCGTTCCAAAGGAGATGGGAGGACCTGATTAAGCAGCGACTTACAACCAGCCCCATTAGCCGTAATTGCCCGCACACAGTGTTTGCTGTGCCAAGATTTTCACAGGCGGGGCTTCACCCCGCGCCGTTTGCAAACCATTCCAATCTTTCATTTTCTTTTTCCACCATCCCCCTCCCCAGCAGCAAGCAAAGCAAAGCAAAGCAGCCAAGAAAACCTCCGAGCAGCTCATTTATTTCGCGCAGTCAACAACCCTCCTCCACTCCACCCCCTCACCTCCCCAGACCGCTTTGCCAGGAAAACAACATTTCAAGTGGGTTTTTAAGCTGTAAGGTTATCCTCGCAACACGCGAGCCCTGGAATGAAAGCAACACGGGGAAAAACACACACCAGTCTGCGGTTAATTGAATGGGACGGAGGAACCCCCCCGGGATTGGGTAGAATCATCTTCCAGCAACGACCGCCAGGTCTGGCTAATTGGAGCCCAAACTGCGCCCCCCCCTACTATTATTATTCGTCACTGTCCTCTACCAGGTAACACTGCTGTACAGGTTGGATGATGAAGTCATCCAGGATCAACATAACCACTTTTCTGACTGCTTTACAGGGTGCTGAGGAATGAGGCATTTTTTAAAAAACTTAAAAGAGTGTGAGTGCGTGTGTCATGGAGACGGAAATATCTCACTAATAAGCTCTTGTTTGACGGGCCTCTAGACTGCAAATCATCTCGATCGTTTCCGGCGCCACCAGAAAACAGTTTATTTCTGGCAGACTAGCTGAATGGGTCATTGGCACTCGCATTTCTCAGCCACAAAACACGATGACTGGAGTACTAACCGACGAGCTTGTTTTCCTAGTCTGTTCGCCATAAACTGGAAGGGCCCTCGGTCGACGAGAGAATGATGATTCTGCATGCACAGGGTGGTGCACTGCCTCAGTCCAGCAAGAGGTGGAAGAACTTACGACACACCCAGCAATCATAAACCAGTTGGAAGAAACAATTAGGGTCACATTCACTTATTGTAATTGTCATTTCTCTTTGAACTGGTTCTTGCCATCTGCTAATGTGTAGCAACATTTGAGCCATCCTTTGTAAGATCATGTCTCAACATTGTTCAGCCCACTTCAAAACGATATAGCGTTTTGTTGAAGTAAATTTGTCACGGTTTTCTCTACAAAACTTTTACAAAAATATTGTAGCAAAAAACATTTCCCTATAATACTATTGGAGCATAAATGCTGTTGGGGGCGACAACAATTCGATTTCATTGCACTTACAAGTTAGTTGCATGATTTTTGCCGTACGGTGTTTGAAAAATTGAATAAATTATTTACATCGCAGTAGAGTGTATAGGCTAATTTAATATATCGTGACCTCTCCGAGGTAAGGAATAATGTGGTGCCTACATACCACCCCTTGAAACCAATGGACTTGGAAAGTTCACCACCTTGTAGAGTCGCCAGGTTTCCGGGTGTGTGCTGTGCTGGTTAATGTGTCGAGCGTGGCGATCGACTAATTCAAATGCATCACTTACGGGTACTTAACGGGCGGTGTTAAAGCATGCGCCAAGTTGAATTGATGGATATCTGCATATGAATTACGGCGGGCCTGTCCATGGCCAAAGTGTCGGAAGGTGTTAAGGTCGTGATGATTCCGTGGCCAACTGCGGCCTCCTTGGCCCCGTCCTCACGCCAAATGGCCATGTCGTGGTCATTGCATTGTTTGTGGCGCCGCCTCCAGCCTCAGCCCGCCTCTGAAGAACTAATCCGTAATTACAGCTTTAGAACTTGGCAGGCACACACAGCTGGCTTGGCTATGAGGCCCCATCAGAGACGCTTCCCCCTTTTCATGCCCGCATTTCTGCATCATTAGGGGGGCTTAATAGCCGATTAAGGTCCCCGCCGCCATCAGACGGTCATCACTTCGCAGGCCTGGCCAAAAGGGGGACTAAGCGTGGCTTATGTTCCCGGCCATCTGGCAACGCTGCTTGCTCGCAGGCCAATCGACGCGTCTCCCGCCAAATTGCGCAGGCAGGGTGTTGCCGCAGCTTTTCTGCGAGCCCTGAGGGGGGGCATCCATTTTGGAAAATAGGCTACCCGACGGAAAACAACCCAAAAAATTTTCAATACATCAGGTTTTCCTATCTCATGAGTTGGGTTCAAATTACACGGGTCTGGCAGTTATTATCCCCAACCATTGCATTGGGGGCAAATGAGAGTCCGCATGCAACACTGAAAGGGCTGCAATTGCCAGCCCCCCATATCTGATGGTCCCTTGCTGTTATGCAAGAAGAGAACCCTCGAGGGCCATCCCTGGTAAAATATATACGTCCTCAGCAAATCACCCAACAGTTATGGACTCCCCTATCGTGCCCAGACGAACACTCCCCCCATCACTAGCTCCGGGTGTCATTCCTTCTATGCCTTTCCTGCCTTATACACACAGGGTGGTGCAGCACTGCCCACAGTTCTAGGGTTGGGTTCAGGAAGTTGTTCTCCCCAACAGCTATTTTTAAAAACTAGCGACAAATACATTTTTATTGTTGCTTCTCACTAAGCTGGTTGTTGAGGTGAACAATATACAACTTTTTCCTCTAATATGTATGAAACACGTGAGCCAGTGACAATATCATAAATTCCGGTTTTTGCTCACAAAATTTCCAAAATGCCTATTCCATATGGTTATTTTTTACTAAATACTGTAATCAAATAAAGTAAAGATATTTTTCAAAAAAATAATATTTCTACTCAGTTCATGGACTTGGCCACTGGACCACCCAGTGTATATAGATGCCTTGCCTGCATATGATGTGTACCTTTGAGTTTTTCAGGTTGGGCCTCCACTTCCCTTATTTGCTGGAATTCCTCCAAATAAGAAAATGTGCCTGTGAGGGATTCCAGCCCCTTCTGAACGGAATCGTGACTTCTTGGCCTCATCATTTGTTTCCTTTTGTTCCCTTTTTATGTTTATTTAATTGGACCTTGCCAGAGTAGACCCACCGCTGCCCTCCCCTCCCATCCTACTCATTCTCCTGAAGTGGGGACAAGCACGTGCAATTTTTTCTCACCACAGGAAATGTGGTAACAGGCAAGTTATTTTTTAAAAAAAAAAAACATCAAATTGCATCCAATCTTTCATATCTGTGCAACATGTGTCAGATATTTTTAATTCATGGCATGCTGTTAACTATATACTAGAAGTCATGGTTGAAGAAAAATTCAGCTTTTTAAATAAGTGTAATGACAGCAGAGATGCTACTATATAGTTTTAGGTTTTGTTTATTGGAGTATCCGAGACATAACCATAACTATATAGTCTCCAGATGTGAGGTTGCGAAACTAGAGAGGAACATCCTTCTATCGACATCTCCACTAAATTCGCCACAGGATATTACTGCTTGGTACAGTACAAAAATACGGCCAGAAATTACCATCCCAAATGTCAAAAACCGGACTCTGCCACCGGAAAAAACAACCGACCGCCTCAATTTATTTTCACTTGTAGCTCCAACCAAACAACTGATGATGAACGTCCCTTCTATGTTCTCCATTAATTAATAGGGCGTCATCACCGGGAGGAGGGGGGTTGTTTGGGGCTATTTCCTGGAATGACGAATTCAGCCAGATTGCAAGTTATGGTTTCCTTCTGCAACCGTGCAAACCTGCCCTAGGCGACACCGCCTCCTGATGCGATGACAACAGCCAAGTCCGAACCCTAACATATCCGGCACATCTCAGAATAACATTGTTTCATAACCGGCCAAAATGGCGAGTTCCCGAGAGAGAGGGGGGGCGGCCCTTGTGTTCTTCACACTCTATAATAACCAAGGATGGCGGTTAGTTGGTGATGTGGTGTGGCGGAGCCTCAATTTCTGTTTCAATTTCCCCTTCTCTTGATTGCACTTGGCTCTTATTCCGCCCACCCAACCAGCCAACCAACCTCAACCCAGCAGTTGGAAATTCAAAGAGCTTAACAAGCCATCCCGCAGCCTCACAGATCTGAAACGTCCTCCCAAAAAAAAACACACCCGCCCTTCAAAATATGATGCAAGTTCCCAATTACCAGGCTCAAACTGCCTATTATTATCCGCCCTCTCCCGGAACAGCTCTTTGGGACAAAAATATATGGTAATTACATTTCGAGCCCAAGTCGCCTACTTGTTAACTCCAGCAACTGGTTGCTGGGGGACTGCAGATTTGGGAAGTCCCAGGAGACTTTTTCATTTGTCAGCGAAGATGGCGGTTTCAGTAAGATGGATGGACACGAGTCGGGTGGTCGGACTTGGGGATCAACGTGCCCCTTTGTTGAAGAACACCCCCAACTCTTTTCCTCCCCCGAAGCCATCAGAGACTCATCCACTAATTACCCCCAAGAATGTGGTGAATTTCCACCCACCCCAACCCTTCTCTTCCTCATCACCCGCCCACATTTATTGTCTGGCTGTGGAGGCCGCTGGCTCCTTTTCGGGGCCTTAATTAAGTCGGGCAGGACACCTGCTTTTGCCTATATATAAACTGTCAACTTCGTATATGGGACGCAGGCGGAAGACGCTGCTAATTTTGTATATCAGAGGCGGATTCATTAGGAATTAGGCAGCATAAGTGCAGGGTCATATAACACTGTGAGTCAGCTGAGCATAATTTTAAAATGAGCAAATTGAGCATACAATACTCCAAATAATAATAATGAACAATAAATGAGAGTCCTGACATTTCAGTAGAAGCCTGATAAACCTATTTCAATCATCAATTTAGCTCGACGTTTGCAGCCAGCCAAATTCGCCAATTTGCAAAGGATTACAGCCATCCAAGGAACTTTAATTGCGCTAAAATATAATAAGGCGAGCTCCCAGAACTGTAATTTTTTTTTCTCTCCAAAAAATAAGTGAGGCCTATACCGAGCCATATATAGCCGATGAATAACAAAAGAGGCATAGTTCTCCCAGTGGTGGAAAAAAAATAAGCACATCAAAGAGTAAGTAATCCGGTGGGAGGGGTTTGCTGCTGTCGTCGGCACGAACTTGTATTCCGGTCCAAAAGCTTCTTTACTCTTCTCGATTCCCATCTAATTGGTCGGAAGCGTTTGACGACACAAGTCAACTGGAAGGGGTAATCGGATTTCGCCAAGCTCCTCGGAAATCCTGAGGGTTTCAGGGGGAGCAGGGGGAAACTGTAGAGAGGGAAAAGCGGCGACAGAGTGAGAGAGAGAGACATCAGAAAAAGGAGTTTTCGGCAGGAGAAAACCTTATTCGCCCCCCACCCCCCTCACATCCTCTCATGCCATGTACCCCATTAAGTAATTAACAAAGAATGGTTAATTAAAGCCTAAGTACAATACTGTGAGGGTTGAAATTTAGTAATTATGCCAATAGAAGCTTATACGTTTGTACACTCTATAAGAATTACACAACAATAATTGTCATCAAATCGAATTTATGGCCCTATTTAACTTCGACCGTTGAGTCACGCAAATTTTCATAGTTTCCATGTTCTCGCCGGATTTAATAGCAAAAAGATCCAGCCCAATTCATCAACCAGAATTTTATTACCGGGCAAATATCCAAACCGGGACGCACCGTACAGTGTAATTGTAATGTATGAGATCCAGGCTCATTTTTTTTCGACTCATGTGCCCCGGCTGGTTCTTTCAACGGTCCTGGTCCCCCGCATTTTTTGTCCAAAATAGGGAAAGGGTTTTGCTGGGCAAAAAGGGGGGGGGGGGGACACTCCCCTTGTTCCATTCAAACAAAGTGCCTGGCCATTAGCTACGCTATTCTTCCATGGGAGTAATGGGCCGTTCGTGAACCACGACACGGCAAATTGTGTGATTCGGTCCGAGTCAAACCCCAAGCACTTCGGCTCACGTCTCTTCCCACAGAGACAAGCTGCATGCGGCACCTTCTTTTAACGAACTGCCCAAGATGGACCGCGAAACCGAAATGCTCTCGACAAATCCACCCTGAGGCGACAATTTCAATCCTTCCAAGACTCTGCCGCGAAAAAAAGCATTAGCTCAAATAAGGACCGCTCTTTATTTTTGGGGCTTAAAGGGGCAGGTATCAATTTTCGAAAGAGAGAAGTTTGGGGACCGACTTAATGAGATTGGAGGGGAAGTGCTGATGCTCCCTTCCTGGTGGTCTCTCCCAGCTGGGGTTAACAGGACCCGGATGATGACCCGACACGGGTCACCGTTCTGTCCTGGGCCACCCCCTTTTGTCAACTGCTGGGAACATGCGGGATCACACATTCCGGCAAAACAAATCTCGAGGGGAGCATTTAAAGAAAAGGGATTATACCCACGGAAATATTTCTTCAGTTGCTATACAAGTAATTCTTAGTCAAAAAAATAGTAAAGTGCAAAAAAATTACAAAATGTGTTCCTACTCGCATGGAAGAAAGACTCTCCTAATAATTCAGCATTGTCGTTAAATTCCCCAAAGGCTCTGTAAAGCCCACAGGGGCAATGAAAAATAATTTTTTTTAAAAAAAGTATTGTTGTTAAAATTTCAAACTTTTAACTTAGACTGTGCAAATTTTGTCCATACCAGCAGTCCTAAAATATGAGATTTTTTTGACCGAAATTGCAAAAGTTATTAATATTACGAGTTTTCTGCTTGCGAACACTTTGAAATGTTCCGATATTTTCGATAAACAGTATAATTGGACTGAAATGACATAAACACTTTTTTTATAGCACTGCCTAACCGCAGATCATTAAAAGAGCGTCACTAGGCCTACTGAGTTTCCCATTGAAAGTGAATTTGCAATGCTCTTGTAATCGTTTAGCAACAAAAAAACATTACATATAATCAAAGCATTAAAAGAGCGTCACTATACTGAGTCTCTCATAGAACAGTAATGCTATTGAATGCTCTTGTAATGTTTTTGTTGCGTTCTATCAACAAACATGAGCATTAAAAATGGTTTCTCCTTTGGATGGTCTCTTTTAGTGTTTTGCTGTTTACCTGGAAAAGGCTACTCTTCAGTACAATATGAAAACACCATCTTTATGAAAGTTACGCAGTATGAATAGAGGTGTTATACTACACGTTATAATTATCTTAAATCATACTATGGCTCTCTCTCCTCTTTGAGCAGACGTATGTGCACATATGTGTTCCGACGATTTGTTCGGGCAATCTGTAATCTCTGGTGCTGCTGCCATGGCTTTTGTACGGCCAGCAGTCAAATTAAAATGAAGGCAAAAATACACAGAACTGAAAATGGCGCGATATCAAGTCCTGTCTCTCTTTTTTTCACCCCCTACCCNTATCTCCCTTCATACATTCACATTATTTCGACTTCCGTCCCCCCCTTTTTCCCTCCCCATCCAGCAACAATAGTCCCCAGCAGCATGTGCGCCGGCTGAACATTTTTACTCTCACGGCGCATTTTTCAGTCATGTCAGACCTCATCTTTTTTTTTTTTGTAGTCCGGTACACTCCTCCCGGTTTTTTGACACCGTATATGTGCGCAGTGTTGATATGCAACAGGCCGCACAATGGAAGTCACAAACCGGCGCTCTCGAAGCCATTGTGCTGCCGGGTTAGGAAAACCGAAGCGCCGGGGCTTATTTCGGGTTTGTCGAGGAGCCAACTGCTAATCACGCCGCGTATTGACCCGTGTAATCTGCGCTTGGACCGTCCTATAGATTTCATAAACTGGCCGGAAATTGCCTGCTCCACTTCTGGGAGTAGGGGGGAGGGGAAAAGGGACACAAAATCGCTCGATTTTGCCAGCCCCAGAGAGAGAAGCTGCTGGCTTTTTCCTTCGATCCATGTGCTGGTTTTAAACTCTCTTTAAACATTTCCCCCCTTAAAAAAATATATGTACGGGGGAATACACACAAAAATGTTTATCAAGTAGGGTTAATCTTCATGTGCGAATGCATCGCGTGTAGGATACCCCTCAAAAGCTGGACAATGGCGGACCCCAAATCTGGCTTTAGACTTAATGAGGTGTGCAGTGTCACAACGTTTGGAATTTTTGGGTGCTGCCCATCCCAAAAAAAACGTGGTGTTTGCATAAGCATAACCCACATTCCGGGCCAATTACGATGGGTAACATGTACTTAGCCAGGCGCGGAAACCAGGATATAAGCAATAACTTTTTTATAGTTTACGTGTGTATATGTGCATGTGCGAGGGAAACTTATTACATAGGATGAGGCACGCAAGTGCCAAAATGAGCACCTTAAATGGATCAATTACGCCCCACGCCCATTATACAAACCCGGTCCCGGGTCTTATTGACCAAAATCCACCTCGAAACCCCTCACTTGTAATTGGGAAAATGACCACGCTTTGAGCCATAATTGTGGGAATGTGAGTCGCCTAAGTGGCATCCGAGTCCTTCAGAATGCCTAATTGAGTTACGTATATAATCGGCATAAACACGGTCCTCCAAACAACAAGCCTTTGGGCTCAACCAATTTTTTTATTATTTTTTGGAGGGAAAAAAGGACTATTTTTCCACCACCAAAAAAGCGGCACCTGAGAGCAGGCTAGTATCCCAGAGAATAATGAAACGCATCCCCTCCCAGCCCGCCGTTATCATTTGGCACTACACCAAGTCCGCTTTGTTGAGTCTGCTACTTTAATCGCAACAGATAATAGTACACAGCGCTGGCAATAAAAGTGAATACGGGACCAAATTCCGGGCTCATTAACCTAAACGAAATGTAATAAAGTCCGCGAAGAAAGATATGTAGACTGTTTTAGATTAGGGAGGCCAGCACAATGGAGAAGCTTCAAGGAGCCAAGTCGTTTCTTCCTAATGAGCGTTTTGCTCTTAATTAGCTACCTTCCAGACAAGTGTGCTTCTGTCCAAATATCTCCGGCCAAGATAAGGACCCGACCCATTCAAATGCGCTAAGTGTCATATCGTGCGGCACGGGCAATTTTCTCAAAATCAGGAGGCCCTTCTTTTTTTGGGGGGGAGAGGCGCACATGTTCATTCATTGCTGGGCTGTACAGTGTCGCAATTGAAATTTTTTGGTAATTAACTTACATGCAAAGTCACGAGGTTTGGTCGAAATCTCGCGGACGCCCGCCTTGAGTTTCCATGTTGCAATATATGAGCAATACAGAAGAGTCCTGCAATTAGCCTAATTAGGAAAAATAGGCCAATTACTCCCGCCTAAATGCCCACAATTTCCCATACACCGCCTGCCTGTGCTTATCCGTCCACAACACAATTTAATATTCAGACAACCCGAGGCCAATACGTTTCTTAATCCGCGCAACAATAAATTATATCCCAGCTAAATACTACCTCCCCCCACTCTCTCTCTAATTACGTCTTCAATAATTGCACTCCCCTACATTGCAGCTCGAGGAAAAGGGCATTCAACGCTTCTAATTACGCGGATTGCGCCTCCGCATAAAAGGCAGTGCCAAAAAAAAGTGAGATACGGAGTCTGCAGGAGATAGCTGCCTGCTGGTGGCAGCGATGTGGCGTTTTCTCTAAACCCCCCCCCCCCTCCTTCTGGTCCTATCCCCCCCTTTCTCTCCCTATATATTCGGCAGAGTTTCCTGGGGCGCCCCTTTTGTACCGTCGTGAAAGCCGGGTCGCTCTTCCGTTGGCTGCTTCCCCATTCAGCGGCCAGAAGGTTCGGGTCTTTGGCCCGACAGGGGACGCAGTGGGGAAGGCTGCGATAAAATGAATTTATTGAATGTTCTATTGAAAGTGAATTGGCGTTTGAGTAGCTTATAACTCACTGCAACCTGACTTGTATACTCCCACTATGGACCAGCTTTAATTGGCTTTGAACCGGGGTACAAAAAGAGGAAATTGTCCCCCCGGCAGCGGTGAGGATAACATATCAGTGAAGTACACGGAGGTCCCTCCGCCAGATTTGTTATTGAGTCCAGGTTTTTCTAGGGAGGGATGGGGAGAGTATAAGAGGGGGGAGAGACATTTTTGACCGGTATATTAATGCTTTTGAAGAGGCAAAAGGCAACCCCCTCCAAGGTTGGAGCTGCTTTTGTGGGACCCACAGGCAGATGCTGGAGGTGTATATAAAAATGGCAGATGCAAAAAAAAAGGCACGTCCTTCCTGATTGGATCTTCTCTAGGGTGTGAAGTGGATGGAATTAGGCGCTTTGAGACCGCCCTTCAATTAATTCCCCCCCTCAGCAGGGCCCAGGCCGATCCAGCAGAATATAAATGCCACTGGACAAAATGTATACCTCCCCAAAACTTTAGCTAAAGCCCTGAATGTTACGGTCGAGGATAGCCTTTGTCCGGAATCGCGGGGCCCTGTCGCAAATGGCCCCTTTTACGGGCCTTGATTTACAGGTCCTTAACCGGGCGGTCATATAAGCTCACCTCTCTGAATGACTTTTGCCAACCAAACAAAATGCGATGGTGTCCTTCTCGCAATATACATTCCGGACAAAAGGTGCCGCTTTAATTAATTAATGCTCGTCAATAGCTTACACATAAGGTGCGCAGATGCTGCCGAGACTGGTAATAATGCTTAATAAATAATAAATATGGTCCAAGGCCAAATGCCCCTGTAAGGCTGCATCACGGCGAGCCAGTAGAAGAGCATAGGTTATCTAACTGCCGGGATGATGCGAATTCCTGTGCGGTAAATCAAAATTAATTGGACGGTGTTATGCAATAATGAGTCAACCAACATGAGAACAGGTGAAATTAATTCAGTGTCCTTTTCGGTAATATGTTGCAGAAGCATGCAGATTTCGCCAGCTTGATTTTAACTGAATGAAGTAGGATCCTGTGGTTCCTGGGTTTAACTCAATTTTGGCATTTTTGTGGGTTGATACGTTATTGCAAACCACCGTCCAATTAGACCTGCATAGTTTTTGCAAAATCATCACATAAGGGTATTGTCTATTACTGCGAGCTATAGTGTAAGACCATTTACACATCACCGCTTGCCACAACTGAAGGAATCTTTGTCCACAAAAATGTTTCCCCCGCCCCCTTGTTGGACACGTCAAACTTGCGCAGCCAATATTGACCGATTCTCCCCCCACCCTTTTATTCTTCACCACCAGAAAATTCATCAACACATGCAACTGCCTGGTCCGTGTAACATTACAGAGCAGCTGTGGGGGTAGGGCTAATCGAGGATCGCAGGCGTTGAATGACATCGATTTCACACTGGCACGTCATACCCCCCCCCCCCCAATCCCCCTCCCTAGCTAACGCCCCGGCCATCTCTCTCTCTAGCTATGAGATAGCTCTTGAAAAGGCCCGCCGCTGGCAAAGTTTCCGTGGTGCTGCTGGCGCTGGCTGGCGGGTGGATGGGTGGCACTTGATCCGGACTCCATTGGCTGCATGGCGCACGACTACGGCTGCTCCTCCCTGCCATGGGCGGAGCCTCCACTTTTGGGGACGGCCACCAGGATTTTTCACCACCCCACCACCACCACCCTCGTATTACACGGCGTTGACAACACACTCGACAGCATATCACACATGTGTGCAGGTGCCAGCATGGGTGCCGCCGCCGCCACCTAAGAGCGGATCACACACACAAAAAGTGCGTGTAGGTGCCATGAGTAATCCGTCGAGGGAGAGCAGCAGCCCCGATGGCCAAGAGCAGCAGCAGAAGAGCAGTCCGGCCAAAGCCAAGATCTCCTTCAGTGTGGACAGTTTGCTGGCCGACACCAGGCACAGGAGCAGGAGCCCGGAGTCGACCAGCTCTTCTCCGGAGCCTCCGGAGGGACAGCTGGTTCTCCAGGGCGGGAGGAGCAGCCCCGAGGCGGAGAGGAGCTGCTCCAGCGCTTCTCCTGGACCCCCTCTCCAGCAGCCCTCTCCGGTCCAGCCAGGAAGGACCACCTTCCCGATCAGGTCGGCCTTCGACACCGCCATTCCCACGGTCCAGCACCACCAGCATCCCGGGTGGCCGCTGGCTCTGCAGGCCTTCCCCTGGCTACCGGCTTACAGGACGCAACCTTCCAGTAAGTACCCACTCCGTACGTTTATACACAGAGACAATCAGTGTGCCAAGCAATATATTCTCAAATTAAACACGGGACAAAATTACTTCACTCGCACAAAATGTGCAAATAGCATATTATTTAAGGTGGTCGTATATATTATATTCATCTAATGTGCTCTGAGGTCATTATTTGGGACATGCATTTTTAATCCGGTACTTCCGCAGTAATTGCACAGCGGGAGAACTAATTTGCAGAACAATTACAAAGTCACGTTGCACTCGAAATTGTTTCAGAAATTGTGGATAGCCCTTATTCTTATTCTATTCAGACGTAGTCGTGTACATAAAAAGTGTGGAAATATATTATATGGTGTCATCTGGGAAGCAGGAAAGTTTTCCAGTATGACCACAACGGCTGTAATTCATTCCAGTGTGACCGACCGTTTTGCCTCTATTTTAATTATACTTAGCCGTCAGCGTATTTATGCTATTAGGATCAGAAACTACTGTACTTTACTGTTGCCAAATATTTCTTGCGAGGCACAATGACAGGTCCAATTCAATGAAATTATTTTCGTAATTAACTTAAATATTTTACACAGCTCAGTTGCCAATAGTTATCAGTGCAGTAAAACCCCGATATATAACGCTTTCCCGCTTTTAACGCCCCTTTTTTCCGGTCCCTTAATTGATAATTTCCATAAGGTAAATTTTCCCGCCTATGACGCTATTCCTCTTATAACTCTACTTTTGGGCGGTCCGTTGAAGATCGTTATGATCGAGGTTTTACTGTACGTTAATTATATTGTGGGCTAATAACAAGAAATAAATAAAGCATCTCCTTATGGAAAGGCAAAGAAATAATAATCAATTGCTTCCTGAACATATTTTATAAGTAGACCTATTGTGATGTGACAATACGTTCACTTTTTATAAAAATTTTATAAAAAGGGGGTTCACTGCAGAAATGCATTCATTCTGCCTGTAAGTTCACTCTAATAATGCCATTTCAATCATGTATAATATCACAATGCAAAATAGTTATTATAATATTCCAGTTGTAAATATATACGCTTGTGAGAAAGTATGAGAGTTGTGGAATAATTTAAGTAAATGCTTTTTTAACAAATTTTGTTAAAAAGTGGACTACCACTGTCGCACTATAATAATGTCAGTATACAATAAGTCCAGTTTTTATAATTTAGAGCGTTTAGATCATTTTTATCTAAATTATTCCACAACTCTCACACTTCTCACAAGCGTATAATATTTACAATCTGAATATTATAATTGTATTGCGATTATTAGAATGACATTATTAGATTAAACCATTTCGCTTCCAGGCAGAATGAATGTATTTCTGCTGCAGTGAACCCCCTTTTTTTATATAAAATTGGAGCAAAAATGCGAGGGGTCATGCATCTTACTGTCTTGACCCCACATATTTTAGTCTTGATGCGTGGCTAAATATAAAAATAACTTTTATGCGCACTCTCGTGCACACATAAAGACGTTCAAAATATCCCTTCAAGTTAGTATTAAAAGTGAGACTTTTGTTCGCATTTCTTTGATATTGCCAGTCTACTGTAGCCTATATTATAATAAATATCTACGACAAACAACCGTAAATATTTCGCTTCAACTTGAAAAATAAGCACATTTTGAAATCATAATTGGCCTGCTGTACGCAATATACAACAGGTATTGAGCTACATGATCATCTTTCCGGCCCTTATTCATTTTGCTGATCTTTGCAGAGACTGATATGTGAATCCAAAAATTATACTGAAATTAAATTATCCAATGACAGTTTTGGGTGGCCTTGCTTCCTATACCTTGTTACCTGAAAACAGTTGCATTCATGTACAGTCCTAAAAGCGATCAGACAAGCTGATCAATCCCCCCCCCCNAATATTCATAAAGAAACATTAGCAACTATTTTCCTGTCATGCCTCAGATAGGTGGGTACTTATACAAAATGAGTCTGAACGTCTGAACAATGGATAAATATGGGGTCTTTTATTATCGCAAATAGCTCTAGACGTCAAAGTTTTCCGCAAGAAAGTATTGACATATTACCAACCATTGCCCCTCAAGGTATATACGCATATAGAGTATTTGAGGGACAAGAATCTAGCATGAGAATTTACCAGTGTGGAACACAATAATCCCAAATATCACGTAGGCCTATAGAATGTTTCGACATAATATAAAATCGTGCCATTTAATCCCACATTTGCGTGGACATTTGCAAACGTGTGCAAATTCCTAGGCCAACATCAAATGCAATACGATTTTGAAACATTTTGCGTCACTACTCAAATGGCATCATTCAGAGTGTGACGTATATAAAGTCATATGTCTCCATTTCTCTTACAATGAAATTGATCGATCGCAATTTTATAGCAATAACGTTTAATATTACTAACACTATGACTTCTAAAAAAATTAGTATTGTGTATAGTGTATTGTCAAAACAATGTTTCCTCAGCTTCTCCATTACTTCAAAACTTCATCGGTCCTTAATTTTTAGCAAGATGTACTATTCCCGTATAAGCTTAAAACATAATTATTCATTCAAAATATTCTAGCAATTACAGGCTCCCGTAATGGTCATACGAGAATAGTCAAACTTTAGTCATGAGTTTAGGCTACTTTCTGTACAGTGTACAGCTACCAGCAATAAATAATCTCTGAAACGACTCAAAGAATCCTTCAATCTGAATCTTCGGTAACTATAATCATATAGTGGAATATCAATTTATTTTTTTAAACAACGCTAAGTCTTTTACTGAAGAAAGAACAAATCTGTGTCCTTAATTTTACTTTCTCAGCTTTCAAAAACATGGAACTACTGTAACTGTTTTTACATATTTTGCGTCGTTAAATATAGTGTTAACAATGTCTGTCATTAACTCTTGTAAAAACTGCCCTATACTACAACGTCAAATTCCCATCAGAACCTTTGTGAACTATGGAAAATCACATTTCCACTCAATCACTGATGGCTGAAGTGAGTCAGTTTCAAACTATTTTTCCCCTGCATCACCAGGAGGCTCAAAAACTAGGCTGAAAATATCTCGCCATTTTTTGTGCCATTGTTAAATATAAATTATTCGCAAATCCTTGATCCTATACCTCATTTTTTGGTCGAATATTTTCTCTCCAAAATTCCGAACCAATGTTACTCCCAGATTTACGTGACAGGATATTATGCGCTGCCATCTAGCATGCTTGAAGTGAAGTGATCCAATTGAGTCGGCTGCTCCAGGGCTTATACCTGGCAACACACCAGGCGTCATTTGTTGTCCAATTGTCAGCAGACGAACCGTGAAACCGGGCTTGCTAATAACTTAATTGAAGAAACAATCGATCCAAAGTAAACTATACAGACCAACAGCTTCGCACAAAAGAGGGGGGGTTCCATAACCGCAAAAATGGGGGTATTAAATTGCTATTAATAATCCGGCAGTAATTTTAAGGTCAGGCACAAAGTGAAATCTTTCTTTTCAAACACGCACAATCTTTAGAGAAACTAATTTAACACGTTAATACCTGTAACCCCCCCCCCCCCTCCTCCCCCCCCCTTTGGCGAAAATAAATTATGAAAAGTTGTGAGCCATTTGTTTGACCTGACATTTCTTAGCATCCACGGAAATCAATCAGCACGCACACACTCTCAGACGGAAATGCCAAGGTTAACTGCCCCGAAAACAACAAAAAATTATACACACATGCGGTTAATGAATGATGTATTCATCACCACCTCTTTAGGAAATTCATTAGAAAGACATTTTCCTTACGACCTTTTACTCCATGCGCACATTTTTGGTGAACATTATTAATGAGCGGCCATTGTTTGTCGAAGCTTCAATGTACAACTTATGAAGAGGATCCGCTACGTACCATTTTTTAACTCAGTCTGAAAAATGAGTCTCTTTCAAAGTTTTTTTTTTTTTGTATGCCGCATACAGTTTTCAAGGGCCTAGTGTTTTAAAGAAATGCGGTCTCTCGAGCCTATTGACTTCTAACCTTCCTGTCACACCAAGACTTCTAGACCAGCTTAATTAGCGGAGAGGTGACATCACAGCTGACATTAGCAGCGTCGTTAATCACACTCGGAATTCCTCCTCGTGTTGACCTCGCCCGTGACCCCTTAGAAGGGGGGGGGGGGACAAACCCCCCCACACAAACCCCCCCAAATCTTGTGAACAGCAAAAAGGAAGAAATAAAAAATATAAAAGGAAAGGGGAAAAGGGGGAGGGGCGGAGACAGGTCTTTAGATATCGACATTTCGATAATATGCTTTGTCAAATTGAACGTGTGCAATTATGCGTCTGTCCTGGATACAATATGGCGAGACACGTGAACATTTGGCGGGATCTATTTTTCATGTGACCTCCCTCCATTCAACTTTCTATACTCGGCGGACCCAGAGCGGGATTTGGAGTCGTCCATTGTCGTAAGGTTAATTGTCTGGAAACATGAACAGAGGGTTAAATATCCCCATATAATATTAATACATCGAAGAGTTTATCTGCCCAACTCTATTTGAATGTGGAAAAAAAAAGAGTCGTAACAACAAGGCAAAAATAACACGCTGGCATTGAAACGTCGGCAAATGTAGGGTGTGTACAGGGTGCATGTGCAGCACTGAAGGCCAATATGTAATAGTTAGGCTTGCATAAAAGCGTCACACGACCCGACAAAAGAATTCCCAATATGTAATTGTGCTGTAATAGGTAGCTTAATTCGAGGGTCGAAAAATAATTATTGCTCAGTACACACAATAACCTTTTCCATTCTTACATGGCGTGTTGAAAAATTGAGCTGTTTCTTACTCACGTATTCGGTATAATTGACTTCAAAAAGGGCTTGAGGGAAAATGACCCATCTCTTAGAGGCCTGAGGTTTTTTTTTCTTCATTATTATTTTTAATGTTGGGTGTATTTTCAAAACCGGCAATAATTCGTAAGGATGATCAGACCTTGAGTAAGTGTTCTTTGAACGTGGGCTAATTGTAGGTATTTAGGTGGAAGAACCTTTTTGCTTATTCATCAAATAACCATACGCATGCAACAACGGCGCGGAAGAGTTTATATTTTTCAAACTCTCTATAATTACATGACGTGCAATTTACTTGCTTATGTGCGATTAAACTAAGAGAATGAAAGAGAAAAAAATCTCAGGAATTGCAACATTGGCCCCAATCCTCCAGAAAATTGTACGTTGCGATTTGAGGCTGCAAAGAAGGAAATTGCGTAATTGCTGTACGCGTGCCGGTAAAACTATGTACAAAAGGCACGAAAAAACAAGCTTCCCCACACAATTTACACACGAATAATAATAACTATAAAAAATAGGAAAAAAAAGGCGCCGCAGTCGCCCAAACATCTGCTCGCTCTCCAAATAAGTGATGTAGTTACACTATGTAGACCACCATCAGAAACATGCACTCAATGCCGGAACAGCCCTGAGAAATTCATATCCGGTTTTTCTCTATGCGACCAAACCAATGATAAGGAACTATTGTCATTCGGAATGACTTTTACCCATTGTTATCGGCAAAGTAGCGCTGAATCTTTCATGAGCCCCCCTATACGATTTTGTGGACAGAATTGTAATTTCATTAGGACGTCCACAACGATTGGGGTTCTCCTGGAGTGGGTGGGTTGGTTGAGGGGTGGAGGGGGCAGTCACTTTATGCATGGCTGCCAAAATGTTGTCTCTGAATTGATTCCGGCTTGGGGGGGACACCCAAATAGCCTCTATATAAACCGCTTATGTTCATGCACTTTTCCGAGGCAATTTCCACACAAGTATTGTATACGGAAAAATTCACTAGGCAAAATTCCACCTGAGAGCAGCAATTATCAGTGTAATGAGGCTGCGTAGACCAAATGACATCTTTACACAAAATTATTGTCAGATGGCCAGAAGTTCGCCCCAGAACGTTATCGGTGTGGTTATGGAACATCCTGTACATCGGATGGAAATAACCCTGATTCCGTGTTGTGCTGACAGCCTTTCTTTCCAGCCCCTTATGTATTTAGTATCGAACTGTGATTCGGCTATCAAAAATGCAATGCCTGTCCCCCCCCCCCCCCCCCCTAACTATCCAACCAAAAACGAGAGCTAGGCTTTTCCATCCCGACAGCATTTACGGGCATCAGAACCACCCCGATTTAAAATTGGTGGGGGGACCTCGCATCTATACTGTCGGGCTCCCAAAACAATCGGCGATTTTCGTTTGTTTACTCGCAAATTACGCTCAATTTAATATTTGAGATCAGTTTTGGGGATAAGGGTTTTGAAAAGTGGATTGATTTCCAAACCCAACCCCAACCGAGCGATTGGGGCCTCGACAACTATGCTGCCGAATTGTTTGGTATACAAAGTCTAGCTGGGTTTGTGTGTGGGGGGGAGGACAACCCCAAAAGGCTTTTCATCCGCGTGTACACAACGCAAATCAAAAATAGGATGTAATACAAGGACGATAGTCCCGGCCACATTTTGTGACGTGCATCAAAAGAGGGGGGGTGAGGTTGGGTCCCCCCAATTTTTTCCCCGTGAAATTCGTGGCAGAGAGCATTCGATAGCACGCGATCAATTTGTAGCATGGAAAACACTCCCATGTACCAGGGATACCCCCTAGAAATCAATAAGATCGCAGTTAAATAAGTCATATTCGACGCATCGTGATGCCATGCTTGTAAATATTGCCCGTTGCAGGATGTGTCACAATGTTGGTGACAAACTTCAGAGTGAAACACCCTGTATACGCAGGTGTTTACAACATGGACTTTTGGTACTGGGGGGGGGGGAGAGAAAAAATTGTAATGATAATAATATATCATTGTGCGAAAAATATAAGGAACCGAATGAAGATCCCCATCAGCGCTACACGTGTGGGTTGCCAGCCTTTGCACGCCTTTTGAAAAATGCAGAAGGCTCGCAGACGGGGAAGGTGTGGACTGTTGTTTGTCTGACTAAGGTATCGAAAAAAATAGAAAAAAGAGAAAAAATGGCTTCGGTGCTGACATGTGTTCTCGTACCCGCCACCTCCTCCTATATACTCAGTCCAACCCGAAATAATTCGTCATCGTTTCGGGCACTGACAAGGAGCCCTGAATACGATACACCATGTTATCACCACACACGGTCGCTCATGGGTATACATCTGCAGGTGACGATAGGTCGAAATAGTCAACACCTATGTCAAAAATATTCACTGTCTTACATGTGAGTGATTTTCCACACATTTTTTAGCTGCTTGCCGGAAATTACTAAAAATCTCAGCGAAATCCGTCTTTCCGGCATATAACTCTTGAACTCCAATCCGAACCCCAGAATATTCCCTTTTCCCTTTCCATCCCCTCCAATTACAAGAGCTGCATGCTATCGCCTTATTTTTTGATACGTCGCAGAGCAGACACGAGCAAGATCGATTACATTTAAGGAGGCCTTAATTTATTGCGTCAGGAAATTGGTTCCTAGAGTTCGTTTCCGTGCTCCAGGCAAAAGCAGCCGAGGGGACGGCTCCCGTGCCCCAATCATGGAACACGGTAAATCTGGTAACATTATTAAGACTGGAGAAGGAGAAAAAAAAGAGGAGAGGAGAGGGGGGAGAGCTGCACTCCAGCAAAGTCTATCGATAGCGCTTGCTGCTGCCATCAGCTGGGCTGATAGTAGCTCAATTCGATCGACTTTTCGGAGCGATTGTGCTGTCGGGAGGCTGCCGAGTTTTCCCCAACAGAAAAGACCTCGGCGTCGACAAAGTTCTTATGAGCTTGTAAGCTTGTAACCAGGCATCGATCTTTATGATTGGCTGCCCAAACTGACTGCTAATTACCGGACTAATTGCCACTTCAAAATAACTGACGAGTCAGTTCGGCGGGCGACGCCGAAGGGCACAGCAATATTGGAAGGGGAAAGAGGCTTCTTGGGTTTATATACAGGCCTACTTTCTTGCACTAAGTAATAATAATAATAAATAATTAAAAGTGTTACATAATATGGCGAATGACAAAAAGAATTGCATTTTTTTCAACAACTATGCTATGCCTAATCCGGCTGCTATTCCAAATATTGTGAGACCCATATCGTGTTTAGTTAACTTTTCTTTAGAATTCAGTGTAATTATTTTTTAAATAATTTCTAACATGATATCACACTCAAACCCAGGATCAATATGATCACATTGAATTTCATAAATCAACGTTAACATTGAAATGTTTTTAGCAGATCACATGCTAAAATGCAACCAAAGTGTACATGAAGGGTCATAAAAACGGAGAACAAGATGACTTTTTATTTTATTATGCGTTAATATGGGTGGTCCCAAGCCATTTCTATGCTGGTGTAATAAATTGCAATTGCAACACGCCATCTCATTAGATAAGAAGCGCATATATTCACAGTTGCACACTGCGCAGCAATAATATCAACGTAGCAGCTGGTTAGCGACCTAGATAAATAAACCACCATGAAAAATAAATGGTAAAAGTACCTGAATTGCACAATAATTATACTATCAAAGCATCAATTTTTCTAAAACTTGTTTATATCCCCTTTTAACTGACTTTGTCAACACCATTGAAACACTCTGGTTCCATTAGTGGGCCAAACCTTCGAATATACACCTGGCATAAAAATGCGACGGTGACAGCCGGAGAATTCCGCTGACAGCACTAAAAGTTATCAAGTACAAAATTATGACCAGAATTATGTGACTTGTTAACCAGCTTAAGGACTCAACACTAAACAAACTTCATGGGGAAAAAAACTCAAGTTTTATTGTCAGAAAAATCGTGTGGTCACATCATCCTGTGAGTTAGATGGACATTTGAACAACAGAGTCTCTCGGGTGGCCCTGATTATTCAGGATAAGTACAGTATCAATACTGCATTTATCCTTACTAATCAGGGCCACCCACGCGACTTTATTGTCCAGAGGTCCATCTAACTCACAGGATACTGTAATAATTACTGTACACTGTACAGTATTTTTATCGTTGCTGTTACTGTACATTATTCACAGGCCAGTCTACTGTATAACGCAGAGAATAAAATGGTGATAATTATTATCTGCTTAGAATCAGGCTACATCAGGGATTAGGGATTAGTTGCTGATGAAACCTGTATAAAATCTTTCAGTTTCTTCTTTATCACAGTTGCTACAAAATTTCACCCACTGCTTAGCGGTCCTGGATTCTTATTGATAAGAATTTTAAATTAATTTCTTATCCAAGTTGAGCTAATAATGCAACATCCGTATAGCTATTGCAGCATATAAATATTTTGCTCCTCCACATTGTCATGGAAGACATCAAATGTTTCCTTCTCAAGAAGAAAAAAAACTGATTCTACAAAACATCCGCACATTATGACAGACCTGCGCTGCCAACAGCAATGAATGTTTTAATCTGTTGAAGACGTATGCTATATACATCATAAACGAAGATGCGGCTCTCTAGATTTGTAAAAAGTTCATATGAATCAACATTATGACATACAGTATGATACACTCTGTTATGTGTGTGCCATCTCTTAATTTTTGTTCATATTGCAAACTTGGCCGGCAAAAATAAGTCTTTGGGTGTAGTAACTGACTGTTTGGCTGATGACGGCCCTTGCAATAAATTCGCATATATGCCTAATGTAATTTTCATGTCCAGTGACAGCCAACTAAAGTAACATACGGCCTATCCAACGTTCCCAAAACTCCATGATTCCTGATGTGGGCAGACATGCATTATTGGAATGGACGTGGGAGAACCGGCCATGTCGCTATATAACCATTGGTGCTCATTTGAAGACGAAAAAAAATTACACGTACCACCCTCTAAATTACAGGCTCAAACCTATATCCTGAAACTTAAAATAAAACACCAAAGGCTAACCCTTAATGGTGTCATTCACCCAATGAGCCACGTTCCCATATGATTGAGTGTGTACAAGTAGCATGCAAATGTACAGCGAGAAACTATCTTTGCATTCAACCCTTCAAATATTAACTGCACGGTGTGAATAAGTGCAATTTGAATCGTGCACGTAATAATTATTTGACAAATGGTCTTCAGAAAGAAGGAAAACTGGAATTTGCACTCTTCCATCACGAGAAGGAAAAAAAACAATCTTCGCGATGCTGGGTGGGCCGCACCCATTCTTTTTGGTCTGTACCATCAACATCCCGTTCACCCTTAAATCAAGCTGTAACCACCGATTCGCCCCATGGCCTGCCAAAAATCCAGTCTCGACACCAGTTGAGGCAGGGAGAGGTTTTTTTTGAGAGGGGTGGTGATGTTACCCACCTTTTCGTGTAACACCAACTGGCGTGTGAAAAGGCGCCAGTATAGAAAATTTAACGATTGGCCGAGAGGGAAACGAGTTCTTAATCACACGAGCCCTTGTTTGTGGCGTTGCAAAGCTAGTTGTTAGTGTATGAGTAGGGTGTATGAGAGAGGGGGGGGTGCAAGCCATGCTGGAGAGAAGTGTACCTCCGAATGAAGTGGGCATGTCTCACTTTCCACAGGCCCGCCAATGGCGATTCTTTTTCATCGCCGCCAACACAAAACGGGTTCTCACGCAGCTGCCGTATACAACAAGGCCACCCATCCCAAACCATACCACCGGGATGTTTAAAAAAATTGTTAAATAATTAGCCAGTATTGGATGAAACATGGGGGGGGAAAGATGGGGGGGAAGGAATATTATTTGTCACTTTATCAAATTAAACGGAGCGTTGATTTCGGGGTCGAGCAGTGATTGGACATTATTTTTGGGGTCACGTGTAATGGCCGGAGAGGATACTAATTTAGCGTGTTATCACTTGGATGTGTACAGGGTGCTGCACTGTTCAAAAATATAATGGGGTCCTATAGCCTTGGTCTGGGATTTAAGAAATTTGTACACAAATAGCTCAAACATACATGTAAACAAGATTTCCACTACTTTTCAGCACCAAAATCATGAAAACTAATGCCTATTTCTTCAAACAAAAAAAACACCAAAATTAATTTTAAAATGAGGACGATTTTTACATGGGTTTTGCAAAATGTAGGCTAGGACCCCATTCTGTTCGTCACCAATATTTAACTAAGGGGCAGTGGACCACCTTGTAATTTGTTAAGGGCTGGGTTTCATATATAGTCGTTGCGCAGGTGACATTGCATGGATGTAGCTCACCTTGCGCGTCGTGTATGGGTACCAAATCTGCGCACTTACCGTTAGTCACCCAGGGTGATTGACGGCCCTTTCATATCGTTCTGTCAGATTTAACGAGGGTTTCTTCCCGGAAAATATAGTGTGCAAAATGTCACTAACCGGTTGTTGCTGTGCATAGTCACTATATAGGCTGTGCTTATTCGTGCACGAAATTGGCACTGAAAAACTGTGCATCAAAAATATAGAGGGGGGGNGGGGGGGGAGGTAATGGGCTTATTACATACAAACACCTGATGGGGGAATGACAAACTGGGCTTGCACCACTATATGAGCAGCAGGTCAGGGAAAGATTACCCTATAAAAAAGTTATTGTGCTGAGAACAAATGCTTGAAAATGTCGTTCTGCTCTTCATGCCTGTAAGGTCTGTTTTTTTTATTACTTGAGACTGGTCACGATATCCAGATCTGCTTGTCCTTGTTTCCTATATATCATTGGCTGTTACTTCTTGACTGTTTACAACATTACACCAACCTGCATAACTCTTTACACTTCATTGTTGCAGATCACACTTTGCCCTCGCCCTTTTTCCAACAATTTTGTGACAATTTTAAGTTTATATTTTCTATATAAACAATCCACCATTTGCCGTGCTGGTAATTGCTTTGTACACATCATTAAGCGGGGATGTTGATTTTTAGAATTACAGATTGCACGATTTTAATTGGAAAATTAAGCAGGCAACACTTCCTCCTCTTACTCTAATTAGTCTAATGAGATTATTTCTCTTCCTTGATTTGAGTGGGAAAATTCGATGGAAAATTGACTGATTGGTTTGGATGCATTAAGGGCGCCACCTCCTGACAAAACTTCTGGAGTCCCCCGCTGGGCGTCGCGTCGATACCAGCGCCATGAGCCGTTAAAGCCCCCCACACAGTCCCGCAGTTTAGTAGGCCGGCCACAACCGGCCGCAAAAGAGGCCCGTTTTTCCCCCTGCCTGTGTGAATGAGAGCACTTGGAACATCCCTTCAAGTAATTTGGACGTTAATATGGAGATTAGGACATGGCATGCGAGTGTCCGTGCCGCACGCGAGCCAAGGCGCCGCATTCGAACCTTAGGGCCATTGGTCCTCCTCCTTCTGGGGCCCTGCTTTTCTTTTTTTTCTTTTTCCTCCTTTCTTTTTTTTTTTGAAAATGAAAAAAAAAACTCCGAAGGGGGAGGATCGCAGGATTGCATGCCAAGGGTCCCGGAATAAGTACTTGCGCTTGTCAGACGCAACTCATGAAAGCATCCTTTTGACGCCACTCATGCGGTCTCCGCCAATTTAATTCCGCCATATCTGGATCAATGGGCCTTGAGACAGATCGCCAACACATTTTGGCCGCCAAATTTTGTGCAAATTGCGGTTACAAAATATATTTTTACGTAATATTTTCTCTTCGGAGAAACCTTGAGGGATGGAAAGGTGGACTGACCTCCAGCTGTCCGCCCTTATGCGCCGAGGTTAGTGATCTTTTCCATCGCATCCGATCTGACAAGGGGAAAAGGTGATTATCCGAACCAGGCTGCATAAAGGGGTATTCGGAGCCTACAAGCCACTAATTTCCTGCATGGTGTATTAATTAGGATCTAAAAATGAGAGCTAATTTGAGGATGGGAATACATCCGAAGCGCCAGCGCACACACACAAAAAAAGTTTTTCATGTGGAAACATCTTTAGTAATGGGAAAGGCGAGGGAGGTAAAAACAACTATGAATATTTTTATAAACAACAAAAAGCGTAATGTACAGGTTGGAGTTGGCTTCTTGTAACCTCTAATTCTAAAGTCAGTCACACATCCTGAGTCGGTTGGATTAATTTGCATAAAGAGGAAGAGGTGTGTTGGTGCTGCATTCCGTGAAAGTAAGTACCGGAATAACTACATCGCATCCTGTCGTTGAGATAAGCAGCGCAACCAACAGATCACAATCGGCACAAACCTGGTGACAAACCTGTCATGTTTACGGCTGACACTCTGCCGAGAGGACAATATGCCAATCTTTCCGGACCTATCAAACGGTTAATTGGAACCTTGGCATTAATAAATTTGGCACCAGTCTTGCGCAGAACATGCAGTACCTATTTTCCAACAAGAGAGACCTTGTACAGTATTATCATGGATATAGTACTAATCGCATCTATAGGCATGTGACCTGAAATGTATGACTTGAAAACAAACGGATTTGTTGACCTCTGCTGGAGAATTCATTACACCAACTAGCTGTTGTTTAATACCCGTTTGCTACCCGTTCATTAAATTTCAAGTCTTTACCGGACATCCTGATTGGGCGCCATACTGCTATGGAGGTATTTCCTCATAGAAAATCGGAACACGCGTCATTCTCTCGAGCTTTTCACATAATCTGTTGTATTCCCCGAACGATTGAGGCCAAGCGTGCACGGCGTCTCAACGCGTCATTACTGCGGATACAACAGCATTGGAAATTACCAACTGGCAAAACAATGATAAAGGTATCCATTACCGATATGCGGATACAAGGTGTGGTTTCATGTCTGATTCTACGAATCTTTGTTTCATTTGGGGCGTGGATTTTCACGGTAGTCTTTGCGGTGCACACGCGACGGAATTAGGCAACTGTCACGGTGCTTACGTAAGTATAGATTAGTAGAGCCTATCATGTACTACTATGGCTCTACCTGGATAGATAGCACCTTTTAATACACGTCGAATAATAAAGCGTGTGTGAGTGTGCTGGGGCAGATAATATACCAGAACGTGATGGCCATTGTTTCATTAGCCTTGAACCACAATTAATTTGGCAAAGCTCTCATTAATTTGTCACGACTTGCCATTAATAAGTCAGTGCCAAGTTCACTCGTAATGAATTATATGGCAGCGGCGGCGGTTTCCTGGCAAACGGCTCTATGTTTTGATAGATACAGCTCGACAGGTGTATACCGCAATCGAATCATCCTTGGACAAGTGTCGCCATTTGACAAGTATTCACTCACTCTGACACCTGGCCAATTACAGTGTCCATTCCGCTTATTGCTCATTTACATGATATGTATATGGCTGGTGGAACCTTGCGCGATTATGAAATGTGACTCTCTATACTACAATATTCTTTCCTATATTATATGCAAAAGGATGGTCACAAAATGTGATCGAATGATCTGGACCAAACATGGCGGTAACCAGCACATTGCATGCCACAACCAATCAATCGATATGGTATTTCACTTGTTTACTCGTGTTGCCCAGTATAGGCCTACTTCCGTTGCCTTGCACTTAGTTATTCTCATAAAAATTTCACAAATTTCTTCAAATGACATGTTATGAAACCCAATATTGTTGTAGTGCCATTTACATGGTCAAAAGTAGGTTTTCCGAGTGAATTTTCTCGTTTAGCTCAGATTGGCATCTGACCACCACTTAACAGCGCACAATGCAATGCACACCCATCAAGGGCAACCTGCGTGTGTCTGCAATAGACATACACTCGATCCAATATTTGTACTACATCAGATCTCAGTTACGCCACAGATAAACTGTACAGGCCCCAATTTCGTTTCATGCTCACAACAAATTGGCCACGAAAGTATATACTGTACCGAGCTAAAAGATCACGGAAAGATCAAAAGTGTATACAGGAATTACATGAGATGTCGGTATAGTGTATACATTATCTGTAATAGATTCAAACACTTCGTTGTAAGTGCGAGGCTTCCGATTGGCCCGCCGTATATTGTTTGACCGAAGCTCATAATATTGGCCCCCCTTCTGTGCGTGCGCAATTGAGGGAGGCAGCGCCTCTTGTGGGTGGGAGGAGGAACTAGTAAATGTGCAATGCCTACAGTTATTGTCTTGTTGGCGGTCTCAATCTTGGCCTAGAGTTTCATAGGACAATGCTCTCAGGTAACTGTTATTTGTCACCGGTACTGATCACTGCTCCTTTTCAATAGTAATGGCTAGTCGAAAATGGTATAGTTTGGCCCATTTCACAACATCCGTCCCTCTTGATAATTTCAGAACCCGGTGAGCCTCCCAGACTTCCAGCCCCTGTCCGGTGTCAGCTCCGGAAGCACAAGCCGAACCGGAAGCCCCGGACGCCCTTCACCACCCAGCAGCTGCTGGCTCTGGAGAAGAAGTTCCGTGAGAAGCAGTACCTGTCGATAGCCGAGCGGGCAGAGTTCTCCAGCTCGCTCAACCTGACCGAAACCCAAGTCAAGATCTGGTTCCAGAACCGGAGGGCCAAAGCCAAGAGGCTCCAGGAGGCAGAGCTGGAGAAGCTGCGGATGAGCGCGGCGGCCAGACCGCTCCTGCCGCACTCCCTGGGCCTCTTCTCTCCGTTCTTTCCGCACGCGGGGGCAGCGGCAGCCGCGGCTGCCGCTGCGGCCGCGGCTGCGCATCACCACGCCATCAGCAACTCCCTCTTGCGGCCGCCTATGTCCCCGCTTGTGCCCTCCTGCGGCGCCATGTACCCGCCGGTTTCGTCGCCCATGGCCACCTCATTGCCCAACGGGATTCATCCCTGATCTCACTCCCTGCAGACTGATCTTTGGATGGTGAGGACAAGCCGTCAAAAGTCTTCTTTCCGAGTGAAAACAACCAAAATTTGTGACGCATGCAGTATTAATTCCCCCCACCCTGCAACCCATGTGAAAAGTGTGACGTAGCCGCGCGTGTGGTCGCATGAAATCGCACGGTACCGCCACTCAAGGCAATTTCCAGACAGCATTGTTGATAAAGACAGTCTTACCATATATGTTGGCAATGTTGGTCCCGAATTTTATAAAAAGATATGAATTTTTGAAAGGAAAGCAACCGAATGCGCATCATAGTTCCTGCAAATTGTTTCCAACCCTTGAGGGAGTAACAATATGGCTGACATTTGCGATGTTGCCAAGGCTCTGGAAGTCTGTAATGGCGAACCTTACAGGCTACCTGAACAGTATGGTGACGTTGTTGTCGTAACAATGGATTTGCGCGAGTGTTGGTGCGCACTCGGTTGCGCTCGTTCAAAAATTCATCTATAACATGCCGAAATTGGTTCAGAAATTCACCCCTCGAGTATGCGACACCTTATAAGTGCACGGTGTTGGAAACATGACGTATCGATGAGCAAATGGTTGACACAGAGCAACAATCAAATAACTTCTCAAAAGCCAGCCGAACAAATTAACCTCGAGACAGTGGCGTTTTCGTAAAAATCCACGGAAATATTGCCACGTGAACAAATTAATCAGCAATTTAATGCTTGAGAAAAATCCCTCGAGGGGCAAACCAAGAATAAGTGGCCTCTAAGTTGCTCGCAAAAATACCCTTCCGTAGGCTACAAAACCACTGTAATTCTGGCCAAATCTGTTTCTCTCTTTTTTTGCCTATACATTTCATGTGAAATTCGTGTTATGCCCGGAGAAGAAAACTACAAATGATCTTCCTTGTATTGTTCAAAAGGATTAAGCCTCCCTTCTCAGGCTACGAAAGGTGCAAATTACCCACCGACCAGTTAGCGCTTCGGGCCACAAAATTTCTTTCACCGAGTCTGCTCAAAAAGTCAGAAATAAACCGACACGCAAAGGATGAGGAGGGGAATGTTTAAAAAAAATTTAACCGAGTAGGTTATCTGGCTTGGCCTACGGGGATTTTTGGGAAGTAATTGTTGTGCAACATTCCTTCAGGCTGTTTCTGCCCTACCATAATGATATTGCCTGAGACTATTTTTTTCGTTCCAAACTAAAAATTTTTGTACCATTTTCATTGTCACGATAGAGCAGGAAGAGGTCTCCAACCGCTTGCCCCTTCACACAAAAAAATATACACACGGAACCTCCGACCTCAAACGCGCCACAAAAGGTTCCCAATTCCTGGATATGGCCTGTGGTCAGAGGCATTATCAGGCGGAAAGCGGCATATGTGTGAAACGAGTCTAGATTACACGTGTATGCGGAACAGTCCGTCTCTTTTGTCACGGGTTACTCTGGCTTGTATACTAGAAAAACCCGAGCATACCAGATAAAAACTTGGTACATATTTCTTTCTCGAGCTCTCGTAGTTGTGTCAGTTTGTTTCCCCTCCTATACCACCACCATGGGGTATGGGGCCGAGGACACTGTGGGGATGGCTTATTTTGGTGTGAAAATATGGCTCTCCATGCGTCACTGTCGAGAAATTCGGATCAAATCTGTTCCATATACGAGTGGGAGAAAAGTTGCGGTTTTGTATACACACCCACCCTATATAGTAGCTCTCACCCTTTTCCACCCCCCCAAAAAATTGTAACTGATAGGCCGTCAGCCAATGCGAGCACAAGCCTCGTAATATCTCATCCTAATATTTCACACACCAAAAACACCCTTGCCTGCAGGTACCCCCCCTACTTTTTTTTTGAACGACAAGCCCGTAATCATGTGACAAAAGAGGGCGTTTAGATAAAGGCAATGCTAGACCTTCCAGAGAGGGGGCGGGGGAGGTTGAAATACATGCCACCATTTGCCTGGCATTATTTTTCAGTGCTGAAATTAGCAATAACTTAGTCTCTCCGCTTGCTCGAACCGGTTTTTGCGGAAAAAGGATGCCCGCTCTGGGGAAACGCAGCCAATATATTGTTGATAGGGGATATCAGCAGTTGCACGGGAAATCGTGATTTCAGGAAACTGCAGACCGTAAACAGCTCGAACACACCATGAGGGGTGGGAAAGTGGGGGAGAGGGGGGGCAGGATGGTGGGTGAATTTTCCATCTGATAGGTCTCTTCGTAGACCACACACAGGAACCGCATAGAGGGTTAGGGGGTGGAGGGGGCGACAGACCACAACAGAATATACAACCCTCGGAGCCTGAATATTTTCCGAAATTGTCACCGGGCCAACGGCGGGGACCTGCCAGATAAGGCTGTAATACCAAGCTCAGATAAATTTTTTAAGCGCTCGTTTCTCCGTGTGTAAAATTGTCCGCCACTGCGAACCATCAGTCACTCTTTTTTTTTAAACTCTCGAAAAAAAAAATCACACCCACACACCCCCGCCCCGGTCGAGGAGATAAGATAGGAATTTTCTAACGCCGTTTGCTCATCATGCCTTCGAGGCGTGGATTGTCGATGATGTGTGGACAAAAATTCTCATGGCTATAGACATCCCACAAAAATTGTTTTTTACACACACACACATCATACACACCGAAATGGCAGATTTTTTTTTGTGAGGACAATTTTCATTCTGCCAAATGGACCTGCGGATCCGACACTAGTGCAATAATTCTTATTTGTAAAAAATAAAATAAAAGTGCAAGTGTATACTGTACATGAACTAACTGCCTTGAAAGGCATGTGCCATCAATGAACCTATCGGTGTCATCGCTTGGCTGTAAAAATACTTACTTATGTTCACTCGACGTGTAAAAGCAGATAGGTTTATTTTATGTGTATAACGAAAGCTCTTGACTTAACTGTTTTTTCTGTCTGTATAGTATTATATTGCCGCTTCTATATCGTTAATGTGATTAAATAAAGTGAGGCATGAATTGGACAGCTTTGTTAATAATAATCCTCCACGTCAGCATGTATACAACCCTGTTTCCTTGTTTGTTGATAATCAAGCTTCCAGACTAACCATGCAATCGATTAATTTTGGTCAAGGGGACACTGAGATAAGGCTCCCAACAAGCCGCGCACTCTTCCTCAATCCCTTTTGACTCTTCCGCCTAATTCTGTCATCACGACCAGATTAAACCTCTACTTATCAAAGCCTGCGAAAAAAAAAGAGCATCACCAACTTGACCTGGCCTTTAGGCCTGTTTATTTGTAACGGATCCCATCTGTGGGCCGATAGCTTCAAACTTCAGAAGAGGGCCAGTCCAATTAACCCCCAGAATCTGACCTCTAAACGGCTGACCTCAGAATAAGGAGAGGAGGACTGAGGAAAAAAAAATCACGAGACATCTACCGGAAGTCGTCGCAACTTTTGAAGAAAAGGGGCTGAACAACCCATCAAGGCGACAGTGTCTTGTGAGAGGAAAAAAGACTAGTGATAAAAGTTGAAGCAAGTCTTTTGATGCGAGGGAAGTTGGATGGTACAAGCCATGAAACCAGTGTGCAGGGTCGTCCTCCAAGATTATGAAAGAAAAGGGTCCTATATAATCTTCTTTGGAGCGGGGGAAGTTTTTGGGGTCCCCTGCCTCGGGGTGGTTCAATCAAGAAACTGAGAAACTTTTGTTAAGAGTGTCCGTCGCGGGCTGGAGAAACATGGCATCCACTTAATTGGAGGGCCCCTCGAGAGTATACACACACAGAGAGACAGGGGAGAAGAAACGTCCAAAATTAGTCTAGGAGATGCCCAATTTATTAGCATGACAGATGGGAGGGTTACGATATAATTGGACGTCCTGACAGGCTGAGGTGCCCTCCGGATTTCTCCTCTTTTCTGGTTTTTGTCGACACCTGTGATACGACCCTGTGTTACTAGAGCTTGCTTGGGTTGGCTTGATTAAGGCTCGTCTTCCGTCAAGAAAGAGTGAAAGGTTATCGGAGTGTGTAGAAGTCGCCGACGCCGAGTGACCGTCAGGCGGGTCGGTATTTATCAAGAGAAACGGGAAACGAGTCCTAATTAAAAGCGATCATGTGAAGGACGGGTTTGTATCGGTGTGTCAAGAAGCGTCGACCCCCCGAGGAAACGGCGTAACTTTCCAACGTAAGAGATTAGCCGCATGATTCAAACGTTGATAACTTAGAACCTGAAGCATCCTTTGAACTTTTGTATACTGTATACAGTGGCAGAGGACAAGACCCTCGTGAAGCTGGGTCCCCCAAAAATAGAGGAGGAATGTCCATTAATTCTTAAGTTCCACGCAGCATAGCAGCAGCCAAAAAGTGTTGTGTTGACCGCGCGTATTTCAAGTTAATGATATCTCTTACCTCTTTTCCCCTCCTCAGAAAAGGTGTCAGGCCAAAGCAAAAAAAAAAGAGATCGAGTTGCCCCCTCTTGGCTTGAATGCATTTCAGACCAACTTTTCACCATCCTCATTTTTTGGAAGCCCAAGAAGAGGGCTGGTTCCTTCAGCAAAGCTGTGTATAAATAGAGGGCACTGACACCTCTTCACAGCTCTTTTTAAGTGGGGGGGTGTAAGTTTCTAGATTTTGATTTGTTGGCCGAATGACGTGACGAACCGCATGACATGTTTACGGACCCGGTTTCAACATTTGGCTCCATCACTACAGGCTTACAACGGTGGTGAAAACTCTCTGGTTGTGTCGCTAACAGGGTGAGTCATACGTCAAGTTGGTAGATTGGCCTAAAACGAGTCGAAAATGTAAGGGTGAGAAATGTCGTGACTCCAACCTGTAACGACTTAGGGGACGATAAACATTCAAGTGCTCCTTATAGACACACGCGGCGACCCGTTACATTTTCGACGTGTATTGATCCATCTGCCTGTTGGAAGTTCTGTCTCACCCTGTGTCTGTATATATATATATCCGGGTGATCCGGGGCCTCGAACTGCGCTTGTACCGTATTACCCCTTTCCTATTTTCATAAAATCCGGATAGGGGCTTTTAGATATGGCAGGGCCACTTTTGCTTTCCTATCTCCCTTTCCCCCATTTTAGTGCCGACACTCAAGATGGGGTTATTGTTAGTCGCGAGGGTCACTTAGCATTTCGAACTCTGTTGGCAATTTCTTAGAGGTCCGGAGGCCAGAAGGGGGGTTATAGTAGGTCTCCTTATATATACCCCCCTCCTTTCCCTCCCTTCTCCGCCACATTTCCCTCCCACTTATCACGAGCGGACTAATTAGGTCTGAAAGGGTGATTATCTGGAATTAAGCGCCAAAATGGGCCTGCGGAAACTTGTTATCACAAAGAGAATGGCGCAAGAGACACGCCTCTGTTGCTTGAAATGGGGAAATGGGGAGGCGGGTGGGGAGAGGCTGTGCTTTGTGCCAAAGGTCGTGAAGATTTCCCAGGTTTATGGTCCCTGGGGGGCAGGGCAGGCTACAGGGGAAGCTGCGCAGGGTTCTGGCTGGCCTACGTCTAATGGACGCCCTCCAAATGCAAATTAGCTTTGATATTAACGCAGGAGACTTAATCCGGTCAGATGCTGCGATGGTCGTCACCAGATATTTTCAGAAATATAGTTACGAAATAGCTACTTACACAGTCCATAACGTATAATTACAGCATATGATCAATCTGAGGTCAGCAAAATTTACGAGCAAATTCTTTTACGATTTGTAAGTCAAAAGTACGCGGATTCAATAATAAATTATGCAAATGAATGATGCTGTAAGTATTCTTCAGATAAACTTACTGTTTACGGTCATCCTTGAAGAGTTGGCATATTATGCTCAAGAGGCCAATGTTTGGATGGCCGTTACTGATAAGTGGCTGGAATTAATGGCGGCCTGAACCTTTTAGTTCTCTAAAAACACAACAAAAAGAGGATGGGGCATTGCATGACCCCAAACGCGAGCAGTCAAAAAATATTAACCGCGCAAAAATATTGGCCTCATTAAATTTTCATAAGTTTACTTAACATCTTTCGTGCACGAAGTTACTACCAGGAACATACTTTTTTTGCATTTATAATCAGTTTAACGTGAGACCACTTCCGGTTTCTCACCCCCCAACACTCTTAACCACCCTTACCAAACCGGCAGTTCCAATTCCGGTTGTGCAGACTTCACACTTTTGCATTTTGATAAAAATTAACGCAAAGGTTTTTCAGGTGGCGCTAAAAAAATTGCGATAAAACTCGGTAGCTTTATTTTGCAGAAAGTTCTGGTTAAGAATGATATGCAGATGGTATGCCGTCTTATGCCTTTAAGGTATATATTTTACTGCTGCAAATTACTAGGCATCATAACACAGCGTGATCTACCGGACCTTCACCACCTCCCACATTAACTGCATAATATTGCAATCAGCTTCACAGTTCACACCCAGTTCCGATCACGACTCATTCGTATTGAAACACGACCCAGGCATTTTCACTACAGAGATAAACTCTATATTCAGTAGGCGATGTTGAACCATCGTCAAGGTCCATACACGATAAGATCCAATGAAATCATGCAGGCAGCAGCAGGTATATACATGGGCAGCTCACTTTGTTTTCACCAAATGCTACATGTTGATTTGTCAGATGTTGATGTGTTTGCACTTATGTTGCTCGTTTAAACTCTGCTGCTAATTAGAAACATATTTTCTGTGACTCATCAGCAAAGTATTTATCAGATAAAAATTAATATTGAGATCATAGTCTCCTTTGGGAGCTTGTGAGTCATGCAAACAGCATATGTGGCGTGTGACATTGAATTGATGTAATAACTAGAAAGTCCTTCATCGGAATTGACTATATAGTAAACTATTACTCGAATGATTGTCGATATATTTAATTTTCTGCATGTGTAATATACTTGTGAACAGGAATGCGGGCAACATGTAAGTGGTCAGTTATTATTCTCTTATGGCGATCGTTCAAATAAACAGTGCCCGGTTCCTTTGATATTTAGCATTTATTCAAGAAGTCGTCCGGAAATAGCTTTTTGAAAAACTGATGTCCGATCACTGCGACACAAACTATTGCACAGAATTTACTAAAGTGCTCACATACACAATCAGCAGACTCGATTCGCCTTGCACGCGCTTATGCAAGAGCAATTCATATGTGATTGCTTTTTCATTGTATTACCCCTTGAAATAGCATACAATAATGGATCAATTTCTCCTTCAGCTGGCTCAATACTGATAGCTCTATTCTCAGAGTCATTTCTCAGCAAGTAAATATTCCAATCAAATCGGCATAATTGCTTCGATAATTTATTATTATAGTCTTCACGAGTTATAGCAAGGGTGTATTTATGTTAAGTGACATTAAACACATTAAAATCGGCAGATGCTGTTTTTAAATTCCACACCTGTCTGAATAACAGTAAAAACATTCGGCATCCAATTTAAGAAATTATTCGGTTTAAAAAAAACGGTGGCACCAACTGGAAAAAAAGAACAGGGCTGATTCTCACCTGTCTGATGACTGCAGCCAAAAGCGGTTTTCTTGTGTATAAAAGGGGAGGTTGGAGGAATGAATGCAGCAAATAAACGTCGTCCGAGCCGCGGCGACGTAGGTGTTAAACCTGAAAAAGAAGTCGGCTTAGAAGTTGCTCCTGGTAGGCGGAGAGTCAAGCAAAGCAAGTCTGAAGCCAGCTGCTTTTACCATGAAGCTTCCTCTCCCCCCCCCCTCTACACACACAAAGGTGTCCCACTGATAAGAGGAACATTATGTGACAGCCAAGTGGCCCTGAGAATTAAGTTCCAGTTGTCCCCGCGTATGTTTGCAGGTAGCCGAACAAGGCGTCAATCAGGAGGAATAATCTTCACTTGCTGGGACCACCTCGGCTAATTCCAGACCCCCTTTTTGTGCAACCACATTATATACGTACATGGTGGTCCAACAACGACCAGAAAATTTTTCAAACATCTGCCTATACTTTTCAAGCTAAATTGTTGTAAGCAACTCGCCGCATCTAAACCCCCAAGCACAAAGAGAATATTATTCGCGTTTCTGTCTGCTGAGGATGAAATTTATCGCGGTCCTCTCCCCATCATTTTCTTTAGGCTAAAAAGTGCCCGCCTCATTGATACGCTCGGGATCCGACAAGGCGCCTGTTTCCATATGGATCAAGGCAATTGAATTAAATAATGCTGTATTCTCCATGAAAAGACTATAAAATTTTCAAATTAAGGCTCCCCGGGAATAAAAGGTGTGGGGAAATTGCCGGCTCCGTAATCTCCCCGCTACATCCTTCTCGAGGTGCCAAGTGGAACCTAACGACAAAGTTTTCTTTCTTTTATCGTCCCCCGTAATTCTTCACAATCTTTCTTCCTTCTTCTTTTGCCTGCATCCCCCAAGCAGCTCCCCATTGTCTTTTTCAACACCATTTGGCCAGCTCACTCTCTCTCGCTCGACGTCTCATAGCGCCGCACCAAAAAGAATCCAGAATGAATTTACCTGGTAATCTACGCCATTCTCACAAGACGCTAGACTTCAACCGCATTTACACAGTATATCAGTTAAGGTAGCTGCTGCTCTCAAGCATGATCCTCGGCAATGTAAACTTGATTTAATAATAAAAAAAGGTAGTGTTGTATAGAAAGCCCTCTCTCCAGCATCGACATCATGGAGAAGGGGTGGTCCCAGGATTGTGTAGCAAAACGCCCGTGGCTGCACTTCCGATAATTTTATAGGCGCTTATCTGTCGGCATTGGGTGTTGGGTAGGGCGTGTTGGGCGGGCCTGGGGGGAAACGGGCTCATAGTGGCAGCCTGATTGCTCGCTTTGTCCCCTCGGGCCCTGCGGGTGGCCCCCCCCCATAGCTGCCCGCAAAATGCTTTCAATAAAATTTCAATCCCACGCTCTACTCCGAATATAATATCTGCTAGCTTTCCGGGGGCCACAACGATATGATGATATATAGTAGAAGGAGAAGTGAGCATCCCCCTTGCTGGCATCACACAAGGGGAAATATCACCGTCTATCGATTGTTGCGGATGGTGACAACAAAAAATGGCAACACTGCAACACACGACGCTGATTGGTGGCAGCCTACACACTGTTGCCAAGTGCGCCAAATGTCAAGAGAGAAAATGGGTGGGAGAGAAGAAGAAGAAGAAAAAAGACCAATCAATCACAAGCCCCCAAAGGAGTCTGTGTGGGTCTCAGAAGACTTAAGAAGAAACCTCTTTTTTTATTATTTTTCCTCCTGCTAAGAACGCTAACAAAAAGAATAGAGAAATGGGAGGGAGAAGGTGAAGAAAAAAACCGTACTCGAGAAGTGCCAAAGCCAAATTAATTAATCAAGTCAGATTGACGGGGGGCCTATTAAAGCCCCAATCAGTCAGCCCCCCCAGAGGCCCCGAATTATGAGTGGGCTCCAGATCAAACAAACGTGATAATGGACCCGGAATGGATTGCGCCACGGGATTTCCTCCAAAGGATTACTGACCGACCGCCCTCCGGAATCTTTATAGATGGAGAGGGGATGGGGGGGCTGCTGCCTTTATTACCGGAGAAGGGGGGGGGGGCACACAGCAGCCCCCCCTTCTGACGTCCGCTTATGTGACAAAAGAGTATCATTTTCACGCCTCTGCCATTAACTGGGATCAACATCAGGGCACGCTCTACAGGGTGTTTCACAATGCTTACAACATTTGGATGGTGTTATGCAATAATGGTTCAACCCACAAAAATGTCAAAATTTAGTTAAGCCCAGGAACATATACCTAAAGGATCGCAGTGTCGAAATCTGCATGCTTCTGCCATAAATGACCGAAAACGACACTGAATTAATTTCACAGGTGTGACATCTCAAAACTGTTCTCATATGGGTTGACTCATTATTGCGTAACACCATCCATTTACCGTTCATATTGCTGTAAGATTATGAGGTGTTTGTTTGAAGTATCCTGGGAGGCATGCGTCCCACCGAGCGACCATGCTTTCCACAGCCGAACGTCATCAGGGTGGGTTCAAATATGTCAAACGTGTACATTTTGGCAAGCCCTGTATACAAGTGTGGACCGGTAAATTGTCCCGGAAGTTTGCTCCAAAACGGAGTGGGCCAGAAGGTGGGGCAGGGGACAGGTCCTATTGTTTTCACCCAAATTGATGCGAGGTTTGGAAGAAAGGAATGCGCATGGGCCAGGCATCATATATTTCCACATACACTTTATAGCAACGGAGCAAGTGCATTGTGACTCACTACTAATCGGTTATGACTTCCCCCCCCCCCCTTCCAGTTAATGAATATGCGTCCCGCTGTGAATGACCCCCGTGACTCATTACATGCGCAACCTAACCAGAAATATTGTTCCACCCTAATCAGCGCAATCATATTCCACTTTTAGAGGAGGGGGAGGTTGCATATCAGTGTGTATTAATCCGGGAGAATATTATGTATGTATGTGCATTGGGGGAGGGTTAAATCCAAAACCTCTGGATCCCATGGACCCCGGAGGGAGTGCTATCAGCTCAGAGAGTTGAGATAAGAGTGACGACTGTGCCATTTCTACCATGATGAACGGGCTTGGATCAGCAGCTCCTAATGGTTGCTTTCCCTTCCCTCGCCATTGTCGGGTTCGGCCCTTCCAATTCAATTAGAGGGGGGGTGCTATACACACTGTGTACACAAAACTTCATTTTCCACTCCCACCAAAAAACATGGGCTGGGCTCATGTGCGATCAACACATCGGCGGACGTGCGCTAGGTTATTTTTTGGGGGGACAATGTCTCCGGAAAATATGGGGGGTGACATACGGTGCGTTTAAAAAATATATATTTCATGGGCGGAAAAATTATCCTTGGCCCGTCTAACAAGATGCCTCCAAAAATGGAGCGAAATTACAGTAATAATCCCCTTTCACAATTTCTTTGCCGGCTTATCTCTGGAGCGATGTTGAAAACCTGCAATCTGCAGTCGTTCTCCTTCTCCATTTTGGAGAGAGAGGAGGGGGTGGAGGAAGGTATATATATGAGGGGAGATTTTTCTGGCGGTTTTAAAGCGGGTGGCAACAGCGCCAAATTCTCTGAGAAATACTGGGAGGAAAGAAAATGAAAAATTCGGGCTTGGGTTTCTAATTGGATCACATTTAGGGAGGGTTCCGTGCAAATACTCAAAAAATTTAGGCACTCCTTTTAGGAATTTACAGAATTTTGGAGGTATTTTTTGAAACCGGAAACTTTTNGCCCCCCCCCCCCCACTATAACGAGGGCGTAAAATTCACGAGGCACAAATTTTTCAAATTGCTTTCTCTTTGGTCGATTTGTACGGTTAAAGCGCCTAACAATGTGTTAAAGTTTTAACCGTACAATTCGCCCAAAGAGAAAGCATTAATTAATGCAGAATAATTAGTGTTACGGTACAGTTAATAATATATTGCTAGCTAATTATGACAATTATACTACATTGAGGAATATGCATATGTTCACGTACATCTATTAAATGACATAAAAAATTAGAGCTGAAGAAAAAATATACCACTAGCTCTAGCAGTATTAAAATGAAAATTACTATATGAAAATGAGGCAGTCCATATAAATTATTCATTGTGTGGAGCCTCATGCAAAAGGAAATAATTTCATGTTTCAATTTAACAATTAAATTTTTTTCAAATGCGATTTTTCCTGCTTATTAACACTTCAAATGTAATACGGCATGTTATTTTTCCCCGTTAACTAATTTGCACGCTTATAGCGGGATTGTATAGATATCATGATTCAAATGGGGGGGATGAATGAAACATGATGGGGAATGGCTTAATTTGCTCAATATACTCATGGCAGCATTTATATTTTTCTTTGCTTAGAAAATAAATGCCATAAAAGTGGTTTTCTAATTTCTCAATGTTTTTAATGGCAGCGGAGCTGATTGGATGTTTTTTTCTCCCTATATATAGTTGTAGTTTTCTAATTTCCTAGTCGTACAATATTTTTAAGTATAGGCTACCAGTACTGTTTTGTAACCTGTTTATAGGGAATATTAGATTAGCTAGTATAGGATCATTAATTCATACATTTTCTAGATGTTGCAATTATTAACTGATTGCTGACATTTTAATTTTTAATTTTGGCTTCGACAGAGGCTGATTTTTTGTCTGGCCAAACATGTTGCATCACTTTTATTTTGAATTTAGGATCTACTCACCTTGTTATACTTCAAGGCAGCATGCTTCAACGTAAAGGAGGTGACATATTCGATTTTCTTGGTTAAATGCAGTATAAGCCATGGAAATTAAGACCACCGAGTGGCATACAACCATTGGTAATTGGCTTTTTTCCCCTATTTCCAACATTTGGAAAGCTTCCTCAAGAGTGTGAGTGTGGAAATTAAAAGGTCCATCAAAAAGTAATGATGACAACAACTTTCATGTGTACCCTAACAAGAATTATTGTATAGACCTCGATGGAATTGAAACACGAAAAGCCCAGTTCAATTCAGTATGTTGATTCGGTGATGCAGGTTGCTTTGGAGAAGGAAATTGAATCTCAGTTTGATAAGATTGTCATAGAAGAACAGTCGAACATTCTCTAGTCGTTCATGAATTTTAAAACCTTCGCATATACTGTATATACGTATACTGTGCTTGAATTTTTCGTGGTAAATATACACAATAAAAAACATCGTTTCTAAGAATCTAATTTGAACTTCTCAAACTATTGTTGATTACTTTATGACAGTAAGCTGTCATAATTATAGTAATTGCAATTATTTTTTTGTCA
>KZ538887.1:26513-42413 GCA_000934665.2 Catajapyx aquilonaris | reverse complement strand
ACTGTCAAATGAACTTCAAATTTGGTATCCTCCTAGCTCAATTGTTACTATTCATAATTATCCATTCTAAAGTCCAGATAATCTTAATGGAAACTTTTAATCACATCCTGTGTATAACCCCACCACTCCATTTTTTGGGGGTGTCCCAATATTTTCAGATCAGAGCAAGTACTATCGGGTTCAAATACTTTTGGCCAGTTCATCCTGGTCTTGAAGCAACCCTTCACACACACACACACACACACAGTTCTGTTTTGAATTAGCTGTGGGGACGTGAAACCAAAGGATGACAATAATGGATTATTGTGTCAGGCGTCGGCAGTGCTTCACATGGACAGTAAAAGGTGTAGGAGAATTAAGGACATTTCCATTTAGGCTTAGACAGATGTTTTTTTTTTGCCAGAGTATAGGGTAAACCATACAGTTACAGGCCACCATACAGTTATGGGCCACTAAGAGTAATCTTATTTATATTAAGCCGTGTAGTGTAAGTAGTGATCATTTTCGCCTGTGGGTGGCTGCACTGCATTGTTGGACGAATGTTCGGTATATTTTTTCCCCTAGCTGTCGGACCGCCATCAAGGTCGCCAGAGCCTCACATCTCTGAGTACTTCCAATATGGCCGCTTCCTTAAGTAGTTGGTAAGGAGCAGCACTGCAGCTAGTGACAAGTTACAATAAGGGTCTTCGTCACTCCAGGTTGCCGATGTCGATTTGCATGGCTAGGGTAGACTCCATAGTTTCATATTTTGTAGATAATGATGAGTCTGTGTGGATAGCATGAGTGGAAGGGGGTGGCCCATAACTGCGTGGATCAAAACCATCACTTTACAGTAATGGGCATACCCTACCCAACACTATTTCGAGGTCAATTTTAATAAAAATTGCTTTTCGAACTTCCTCCCCCTCTCCATTCACCTTTGGTCATCAGTAAGCAACCCCCCTGACCCTAGAAGAGGATGACCTAATGTGTGTTTTCAGTTACGGTATCTGTATATTAGCCTACACTTAGCCTGCATAATTTTATCCAATAGTGCCCCTAGACCCTACCCAACATGATGGAATAAGGGGAGACAGGGAGGTAGACACCAACAGAAGTGGGCAGGTAGGTGAATTTCAGGTTAACGAAATTCTTTGCTTGGCAGGCAGGTTCGGTAATTCCGGAGTAAATGCATCGGCTTTCATGCAAATGACGACAGAGGCTAAGATAGGTGGTCATAAAAACTTGAAAAACTGCTGAGGCAGTAGGAAACAATCCTGGGCAACACCCTGCACCACGAAAGTGTGGCAAACAACAATAGAGTCCCTACAATTAGGTGGCCCATAACTGTCCCAAAGACAGCCCATAACTGTGAAGAGTGGCCCATAACTGTACTTTTGTGACTTTTTTGGAACTTTTAATTACCAAAAATGACAGTAAGGGAGAATTTCAAAATTGCAGTTGCTCCTTAAAAGAGAACATTCTGACGATTCGGAAAAAATATATCATCAAACTGCAGATGTAATGCTGTGGGTCATTTGACGATGTGAACTTGGAAAATTTCTTAAGTGGCCCATAACTGTATTGTTTACCCTATAGGCCTATTGAAAATTCAATTTCTGTTGGCACTACTGTTGGCTTTCAGGCTCTGAACCGCAGCTGAACCGTGCTCTGAACCAAGCTCTGAACCCTTTGGACCATCTGGATCGGGACACAGTCATCAGTTTGGCTACCCTGCCCATGATAGCGGATTAGTTGCAGCGAGTTGCAGTTGGTTACACTTAGAAGCGGCAAGCGGCGAGAAGTGTGGTAAGAAGCCTTGGTAAGAAGCGACCAGAATAGTGAGACTAGTCTCTTTTCGTTTGTTCTATTCTGCCCACAATTCCTCTTTCCCCAGGCTCTATCAGGCTCTGAACCGCAGCTGAACCGTGCTCTGAACCAAGCTCTGAACCCTTTGGACCATCTGGATCGGGACACAGTCATCAGTTTGGCTACCCTGCCCATGATAGCGGATTAGTTGCAGCGAGTTGCAGTTGGCTACACTTAGAAGCGGCAAGCGGCGAGAAGTGTGGTAAGAAGCCTTGGTAAGAAGCGACCAGAATTGTGAGACTAGTCTCTTTTCGTTTGTTCTATTCTGCCCACAATTCCTCTTTCCGCCTAAACAAGGTTCAGCGAACTTGGAGGAGGCGACTCCGACTGTGCCAGTGGCGTGTGGACAGTAAGGATTGGGCTGCCAAGGATTGGCAGGCAAGGTTTGTTTGATTGTGATTGCATTGTGAGGAAAATATCGTCGGCAATAAGGAGATTTTTCAGAAAATGACGAAAATGCGTATTTTAAGGTGCAATTATATATCACCCAGGTTTTGGTGAAAGGATAAAATAATGTAGGTGGAACAGTGCACATACATTAGATAGGGATTTGAAGGGTCGACTCAGACAATAGGCGAAGGGGTGGCAGGGGAGGGGGGGGNACAGGCGCAAAAGCTGGGCTAAAGTATAAATATAAGGTCACAAACCAGAGCAAAAACTGAATATCAATGATAAACTGACAGAAAATCACAACTTGGGCGGAAGACAAGTAACACTTGCTCTGGACTCTACCGCTTATAGCCCGTTTCTACTATCTTGCACAGTATGTTACCAAATATTTTTCTAGATTTTCATTAGTGAAACTAATTATTACTTCTGAACGATTTTGGTCCTTTCAGGAACACAAAAAAAAACTCTGCAAAAAAAACATGCCTCTGAAGAAAATAATAGGTCTGGAATAGGGGCAAGAAGTCCAGAAATTCCTTCAAAAAGTCCACAAACTATCCCAAAAAAGACCAAATAGGCATGAAAAGGCGCGAAATGCTAGAATAGGAAAAATAGTTGCCAAAACCATGAAATAGGCCATTTTAGGCACTATAAAACCTACATTTTCCACATCCTGCACTTATACAGGGTGTATCTGAGCTCAGTGCCCCGACGTATATGACTGCCTTCCTAGCCACCAGAGGATCGATTTAAGTACAGGAGTCGCATGTCTGGGCAGCCTCATTACTGAGATACACTCTTTAGCGATTTTTGCCTAATCGCTCCTTCTGACTTTTAAATAGAATTTTCTGGTGTAACTAGCCAAAGAGGCCTTACCACCTGTGGGCAACAAACCAACAAAGTCCCGCCCCCAGACCTTCCAGAGCCTTCTGACTGGGGGAGGGTTCGATGGGTGGCCTAACCGACAGGATATTTTGTAGTTCATGTTTGCGGCCAATTATCTCCGTAATGCGGCGGCCAAACATAATGACTCCTATACTTAAATCGATCCTCTGGTGGCTAGGAAGGCAGTCATATACGTCGGGGCACTGAGTTCAGATACACCCTGTATATGAAACGGATAGATCTCTTCACAAAACCATCCCAATAACTGTTACAGAACTAAATAGGCATTTGCCTAAAAATCCAGACTTTACTAATAACTAATGAATGAGTAGAAATGAGGAGTAAAATAAATTAGTGTAATTTGGGCATCACAGTGGTGCAATAGTTTAAGCTGGATAATTGTCCGCTTCTCTGCAGCCCTGAGAGTTCCAGGGCAGGAAATTAAGAGTACAACGTGCATGGGCACTGAATATTCGCACAGGACTCGTGTATTGCAGGGGATGTACTTAGGGTGATATGTATTATAATTATATGTGGTCGTGTGGATGTGGGAACTTTGTATTGACCCACCCTGTAGTGCTGCTAGTGATTGCGAGAACTGGCAGTGGGTTTCATCAGTAGTTCCAAACATATGATGACAGCACTTTTTTATTAGCCATAATTTTTTGTGCAGCATCATTTTTTGCTGATCCTCTCCTTTCATCTTCTCTCCGTTTGTCCTTTTCCCTTCTCTCAGACCCAGATTGGCATTGTGTTCCAGCTTCCAGAGGTTTCTTCAACCAGCATGGTGGGCAGCACAAGGAGGCTAAGAAGCAGAGGCTGGGAGGTGGTGATGATGACCATAGCGACCCTGGAGGGGCACCAGCAGAACCAGAACCAGAGCAGGAGGTAAACAATGATGATGAAAATGGAAGGCTTCAGGGATTTGAAACAATCCTATTCATAATAATCAATGCCAGAAGACAGTGAGACACTCCTCTTATATCATTGCAGGGCCATACACCCAATAAGAAGCTTCCCAAGGAAATGTGGCTGCACATATTTACCTTTTTGCCCGTACAGTCGCTGTTACTGGGCGCTGCCCTGGTATGCAAGGAATGGCAAGTAATGGCTATGACGCAGAAGAAGCACTTGAAGCAAGTCAAATTTGAACCTGCTTCTGTGACTGCATCCAAAGCATGCAGGTTGATCTGCAGTATGCCTAATCTTAAGATCGTCAGGCTTCATCACTGGCCAACCTCTGTGGACATAATTTTGAGGACCATAGCTAGGCAGCTACCTGGACTTGCAGTACTGGATTTGCATGATCTTGAGATCCGTAACAGCCAATCCCTGGAACTGGTGGCTCAGAGGTGCGTAGTGATGTTATGAATGTTCCTATTTGGTGAACTTGGTTCATTCACTCTGATTAGAAGTTTCTGTATCACTTTCATTACTTTTGCAAAGGAATCAAAATGAGGACAATGCCAGTAGTTAACCTTTTTAGCCATAGGTTGGAGCAATGAAGAAATATTTTTTGGGGGGATCACAGGTGTATTGTACAAGACCTGAATTTAAAAAAAAAAAGTTTAGTGAAAGGAAAATAATTTAAGCGAATTTAAAGGTAATTGAACCATAATTTTTGACCTCACAGTCAGTCTGAATCGCTGTTATGGATAGTATTGCACTTTGCAATTTTAACCCTGGAACCATGCCGTGGGGTCTTTTTGGACCCCAAGGAAAAAATGCATAAAAATGATGATTACAATGAACTTTTGCCATTTTTTTACAGTATATAACAGGAAGTGCAGGTTTCTTTTGAATTAGCGCTCCTTTTAGGCATTGTTCAAAGAATGATTGTATATATAGTCAATATATCGAAAAGTATTATATAATAAATAATAAAAATTAAAATATGGTGGGGTCCGAAAAGACCCCACGGCACGGTTGCAGTAATACTCGTAGGCACGGCACGGTTCCAGGGTTAAAACAGGCATCAACAAAGGAGCTGAGATGAGATGGAACAAGGCAAAGTAATTTGCAGTGTATATTTGTCAACAAGTCCGGTGATTTTGAAGTTATCTTTTGCAGTTTTGGGTGATAAGTCAAGGGCCCAGCCTGGAGTTCTGTCAGGGAGTAATATTTCATGTGCCCGTAACTGAAAGTGTCATCTGATTGCATAATGTAGGACAGGAATAATGCACTCTATTTAACTTGTAACTTAGGTCAGTCTCTGACAAGCTTACTATAAAGGCTTGTTCAAGCATGCACAATTTTTGAAATTCTCAAAGAAATTTTTGTAATACATCACTTTTTGATGAAAATTTCCATATAGGTATCTTATGACAATTTTCACTCTTAATAAATTATCCCATGGTCACAAGGGATGCATAAAATAATATTACGTGGCTTTTCCCCACAATTCAATGCACTTGCTTTGGTTTGCCCTTGTTCCTCATGCAACATTGTGGAAAAATATACTGAATATGGCCCATACATAACTTGGGTTAATATTGTGGTGTCATAAAAAATATTGTCAGTTATTGCCAGAAGGTTCACTTGGGTGTGTGTTGCTTTAGGCACAGTAGATGATTTGCTGTGGAGAAAGTTAGAAGGTTGAGCCAGGTGGTATAATTTGTATATCAGTAGGTAAGATCTTGGTAAGATCCATACGACCTGGGTCTGAATGATGTCTTCCTATTGCCCTACTTTGTTAACTCTTAGTTAGTGCGGTGGGGTTTCTTAAATCAAAAGGTTAATTCCAGGTGTGACTTGAATGTTAGGAAAATAAGGAAATTTCATCAGCCCAAGGTAGGGTGGTGTTGATTGACCCAAACGAGTTTGTGTATGGAATCACAGAAAGTATAGAAATTGTGTGTGCTGCCTGAGCGGGCCTTACATTTGTAGAAAAAATGTGGGCAGAAAGTATTTTTTAGAACCAATCACACAAAATGGGTTCCAATCTTCTTCTTTTGTAAATCTTTTTGTCCAACCACTGAAACCGAGAATTACATAGTGTACTCGTGCTCCAAACGGCCCTTGTTTTATTAATTAAGGTGGTTATTATTACAATTTGTGGTTATTATTATAAGTAATTTGTAATGGTTGTTATTGAGGTGTTAATTAATTAGGAAATGCAGCAAGCATACAATTCCCCATGGTCCACTTATTAAGACGATTTGTTCTTCTGTATTTGTACACTTACAGATGCCAGTCACTGAGAGTACTTCAGATAACTGGGAAATCTAGCTTCAAGTGTAAGAGGCCTTGTCACATTCTTGACACATTTTCCATCGCCCCTCAACTGGAGAAGGTTATGGTGACGTCCTACTCGAGCAATATGCTGCCCATAGATGAGTTCATTGTGAGGGAATGGCCAAAACTCACGGACGTGGACATTTCCAATGTATCATTTCAAGGTGAAAAAACTTTGAAAATGGTTGTTGATAATGTAGGAGGCCAGCTCCATCGACTAAAAATAGGTAACCTACTACGAGGTTTTGGTGGCCCGGGTGACAACCCATACTTTGTCCTTGGGCAGTGCCACCAGTTGGTTGATCTGATTCTTAATGATGCAGCTGAGGTGAGGGAGACTACCCTTGTACAAGTGATTGGAAACCTGCCCAATCTTCGCAGACTTGAACTGGGCTGTGTGTCTCGCTATGCCTATCGAATGTTCCAGAGCTTTTTTACCCTGACACAAGCAGCCACTCGCCTGGAGAGTCTGAAGTTATATCACTGCAAAGGTCTGACAAACTGCTTGATGTCGGCCATAGCTTCCAGGTGCTTAGAGCTGACTCATATAACTTTTGTCCGTTGCCCTGGTTTTACCTATATGGGCTTTTACAAAGTGATTCGTGGATGCAAAAAACTGAGGACTGTCAGGCTCCAAGGGTGCTGTAAGGTCGGGAATAGTCCAGCTTGTCGGAAGAAAGTGCGGAAGCTAAATCCAAACATTTTTGTAACATCTCGTGTAGGTTGAGAGACACGTCACTGACGTGTCTACACGAGATGTTACAAAAAAAAATTGATTTAGCTTCCGCACTTTCTTACGACAAGCTGGGCTGTGGCGATATTTCGATACATCGCACATGACAAGCGTCGGATATCGCAACTTAATCTCAAGTTGCGATATCCGACGCTTGTCGTGTGCGATGTATCAAATATCGCGATGTCGGTTTTATGAGTCGTAATATGAGTGTCCACACCAAACTTGCTTTATACTGGACTTATAGTGATTAACAGTTGACTTATTTGTGTTCTAAAAGCCTATAAATAAAAATAATAAATAAATTGTGGGTGATGCTTTCACCCCTTACGGGGTATATATCGCATCTGAACCTTTATTTTCCAATTTTTTCCTCTTAACCTCACTCCGGTGCAAAGGAATCAAGGAGATTGGGTAAGGATAAGGATTTTTGGGGAAGGGACACGGGTGCAAGTGCAATGTCTCAAACTGGGCCATGTGCAGTCCTCCAGGAGGTTAGGTTGCCAGACACCTCCTTGGTGCAGGTCAGAGACCCTCCCGACGCAGGTGAAAGGAAGTTCCCCAGGCGGGGATCGAACCTGGGGCCTTTCACTCAGCAAGCCGAGACGTTACCATCTCGGCCACCACACCTCACCCTTCTAAAAGCCTATATGAACTTGTGCGGGGATATTTTGTGAGCAATAATTAAATAACATTTTTACCTTGAGATTAACAATGTATGAAATGAACCTATTTGAAAACTTGTGTTTATTAATTTGCCCATTCACATTACCTTGAACTTCATTTCCTTACCTCATGCATACATTTCTCTCATGGAAGTTGTGACTACCATTAGCTCTTGTGTCTACTGATAAGGATTGGAGAGAAATGAATACATCACACTGTGTGTGCTGTGGTTTATGACGTACAGTACCGTTCATAAAGAATGGTACGACTCTATAGGAGGCCTTAACTACTCCAGCCTATCAGAGTCGACACACAGAGTCGTTTACAATTTCCCGCTAGTGGCGGCGCTCCTATCTTGGCTCCTGATCCCAGCGCCGCCTGAGGCAAACCCCCTCAGTGGGGGAGCAGAGCTAAGCTCACACAAATGGCAGGGAGTGTCCGGGGGCTGCTTCCGTACAAAATGTAATAAACAATTCCTAAATCCAAGAAGCAAAAAGTTTAATTGTAACAAAAGTATTATAGTGTCCCACGATGAGGCGCAAGAGGCACCACTTAAATACTCCAAGAAGCACACAGCCTGGGTGAAAGTATAACAACCAGTCAGGACTGGATTCAAGATCACAAACTACATGCGTCTGTCCCACTGCCACACAGAATGGCCAAAATAGAACTGATTAGGGTAAACCTTCGGGTGAACCATACAGTGATGGCCAATTTAGTGTATTGGTCTCAGTAATACATGAATATCCTCACCTTTTCTTTCCACATGGATGCTCTAAAATATTTTTCTAATAACTGAGGTTGTCCCCGTTCACACTGCATCAAATCTGTCAGAATGTGTAGGAGCCCTATATATGGGTGATTCTCCAAAAACTGAACCATTTTCAAATCAAAAATTAATGACTCTCAAAACTTGTTTTAAAAATGCAGAAAAGTTCACACTTACTCTATATGGGGTCACAAACAAGGGAAAAATGCGGGTACCTAACTCTCATATTCTAAAGTGGTTGAAACCTTCCAGGATTAATAATTTTGCAGTTAACCGCAATAATTTTTATTGGACGTTGTTCCTCATAATATTAGATCAAAAGTGAAACTCAGTTTTTAAATACCTGTCTCCCAAGTAGTGAATACCTGGGCTCAAAAGTCGACAATTTGCCATTTTATTTTATTTTTTTCACTTGAAATGGCCACAGCACCTGGCACTAAAACTCTTCCGGAATTTTAATATTAATTTTTCAGACACTAGTTGATGGTAATTTTTGGGGGGGTCGCATCTTGTTCAAGAACAATAATTTTGTTAAAATATTAATAATATTATTAAATATTATTGCCAGGAGTTTGGGAGCCAGAAGAATGCCCTTCGGATGCATTAGGATTAACATCACGGTCCAGAACAAACGTTGACTCCAGGAATTTCTGTCAGGTGATGACATCCCTTCACATGCCATGTAATCACCGTTATTTCAAAACAGCTAGTTGAGTTATTACACATAGGCCTGCGAAATAATACTTTTTATTTTTTCTGCACAGTTTTATGTGTTTCTAATGTATTTCGATACACTGACAGAGTGCCGTTGAAATGTCATTTCTCTCCAAGAATAACTCGTGATCATGATACTTAGGCCGACATGTGGTGGCATTCAATTTTATGAAGCATAACACACTAATGGCTATGGTGTGGCCATCACTATATGAAACGTCATTATGAGATGCTGGACAGTTATGGCCATCCTAATGAATCCATACTTCTGAACAAAGGGACTGGTTTCAATCCCATGCTTCAATAAAGCACCTCTAGACCAATAATTTCATATACCTCACGTTGCTTTCGGGCTATTAATGAGACCAGAAACACACTTACAAGCAAGCGAGTTCTTACCAGACTCTGCATTCCATTATTAGGTCTCTGTGTCAGATGCCATTACTGCTCTTACAATGCCCGCTGTGGACTGATTTTCGACCTAGTTCATGCCAGGGACCATAGGTGTCACACCACGATCATTTCTTCATTTATGTCATTAAAAACATAGAGACGATTTTGCATTTGACTCAAGTGCAGCCTGCACTTGAATCAAATGCAAAATCGTCTCTATGTTTTTCAGCGATATTCGTTGATTTCATTAAATGTCATATTTTTAAAGAACATGCACCATGAAAAGTTTAACTTACTACATTTCACTACTATAAGAATTAATTGATTAAATTTTTTTGCATTTCCAATATCTTCCTCACCTTTGACCTTTGACCTTTGACGTTTAAAAACTGCAAATACAATGATCCCAGTATGTGTTTTCTGCAAGAAAGCACCCAAGCACAGAAATGGAGTGTGGTTGAAGACATGCTATGTTTGTCGTTAGGCGGCGTGATGGGGATTGTAAAAGGTGAGAATATTTTAGGCGAATGTCCGCAACCGGATCCTTAGTTGTCTCCGGAGATGAATGGATAGTGGCATGCTGGAAGACGATCCCCGCAGATCTCTCCCAGGGTAGGGGAAAATATGGGTAATTGTGGGCATATCCTAACATCAAAATTTCTTTCATATTTATTTGACACATTTGACATTTTTATAGAGTGGGTTGGAATAGGTTTCTCTCCAACTGCAGCCAATGTTGACCATATATGAAATGAGCCAGCAGTGTGTTGTGATCCGACAGACGCCCACTGCTTCTTGCCCCCCCTATTTTGAAAACGAGGATGAAAATCCGGATATATCTACTCGAATCAATAGGCCCGAGAAGAAAGAGGGAGAAGGCAGTTAGTTTGAAAGGAGACTCCCGCCATTCTGGCCAAGAGTAAGAGCCGGACAAGAGTCTGCTTTCCGGACCAAACAATAGGTGATGGACTTTTAGGTGACCGCTCCAGAAGAGCTTTTCGCTATGGACGTGACTTGAAATCCTAATGTGTATGTGGGCTCTGCTGGAAAAAAAACCTATGCCTACCCGTATTTTTAAAGTGTAATAATGCCTGATAAGCAAACTGGTTATTCGGGGTTCAATTGTGGCAATAACAGGTAGGTCAAATGTGGACTACCGAAAAGGGGCTCATTCAGTATGACGAAGGACACGGACCACGCTGGTGTACTCCACAGGTGCTATGGTAAGTCTGATTAATCCTGATTGTTACGATCACTATTGAAAAAAAAAAAAGCTTTGCAGTAATAAGCTGAACTCATCTGACCACTAGCCTATATCTGCAGTCAATACCTACGGTGATCGCATTTTGGTTTCGGTTTTCCATTGTAATTGGGCCTTTAGGTGTTAGCAATTCTAATAGCTTGGCATTATACATTCCTGACCAAAAAAAGTGCTCCCTTTGTTATACAGTATCAAGGTCTAATCGAGAGTAATGTGAAATTACATGTAAGTAGATGCATATGGGCCACACCACTTTCAAGTAACGCAAATGGAATGCGAAACAGGTCTACACATTTTAAAATATTTAAGCTCACCCCAAATGGCAGTACACTAAATAAATTAAAAGACGTAGGAATGAAAAACAGCCTCCTGTTGACTCCAGCTCCCTGAAAAATGACGCAAATAGACGAGAAAAACCTGCTGGGGGAAAAAAAATACTATTTTTCGACCCAAATGAAAGTCACGGGAAAATGCTCACCTGCATTATTTCTCCCGTATAAGAAACCAATTTCAAAGTTAAACCCCTATCGAAATCCATGCACTTGAAATGTTTGTACACTATTACCGGGGTCGTAAGAGTGTGGGTTTTGAATAGGGGAAACCCATTATCGACATTTTCCTCCCAGCTCCCGTGACGTCACGGGGACCTTTTTGCGCCCAAGAATTCTGGATTCCTGGACCTAATTCCCATTAGAATCATACCTCCCGCTAAGTATACAAATGACTCCTCCTTGGAAAGTCGACAGAATTTCCGATAACAACCTCTTCCAAAAAAGAAGTGATAAAGAGTAGAAATGGAAATTAAATTACCAGAGGGCTCTGGATTATTATGCATTTTGTTTAGCCACAATCGGGATTAGAGCGTTAAATCGCAAGGGATTAATCAGGTATTTCATTATGCTAATAGGTGCCAATTTTTCCATATTGTGATTGGGGTCGTTACCGATTAGCTTCTGCCTTAGCCGCGTTTCTACGAGCGGATTCAGGCTAGGAGGCAACCTAGTCTGATCAGGTCAGGGGTCATGTCAACAGACGATTGGTATTTATTATTGATCACGTGATCAGTATTGAATGCACTTCCAGACCCGAGCGTAATACTATACAAACTGAATGGGTATTAAGTGACATGAAATCGATGTCGATGTAACGAGGTTAATTCGTATCGCATTCAGATGTGTCATCCCGATTTCATTGGCCATTGATTTTGTGACCCAGCGATTACGCCAAAGAATGCCTCTATGCCCCGTAATTATCGGTCACGCACTTAGCATAGCCCCAATATGAAGTGATCACAAGCGCAACACGTGTGATATGCATAAAAAATTAAAATGTTAATTAATAACAAATGCTGTGTGTGATCAGGAAGATGGATTTATTACGTATTTTATTAATTTGAGATTTACTATTAAAGGCGATAACAAATTATTGTTTGCTTCGCTCCAGCACTACTGGCTTTGTCCAAAAGCGACTTACAATACAACTATGAGCACAATGTAATAAAACAACAATAGTGCATTGTTACAATAGGATGTCAATGGACCTTTGAGGCTTTCTAGCTGCTTTGGGATTGGTTTCCGACCATGGGTGTCCAATCTCAAATTGCTTCCCAAGGAAGCCCCTACACACCCTAGAAGTCTGTTCCGAATTACAGAAAACACCCTGTATATTACCGTCAGATTAGGAAAGGCGAAGAAACTCAACAGTGATTAACCTAGATATGCCTAGCGTCCTATATATAGGACACTTGTACTGTTGTTAGGTTTTTAGACATTGTGTTCTTTATTTGATCATTTGTATTTTTTTTTAATGAACAAAAAATAATTTGGGCATATGTGGGTTACATTTCATTTTGAGTAAAAACATGCTTCCAGTTGTTAAATCAGCATATAAAAATTTTCGACCACAGTTGAAATAGAGTTTTGAAAGAGAGAAAAAAAAAATCCGTGTTATTGACAACCTGATGAGATCCCAGCTTCAGCATCCATTTTGAACAAGTTAAGCTCAAAGTCATTAACCAGCTGCCCTGGCCCCCAAATGGCAGTGTGACGTAACTGGCTTTTTTTTTTTTTACACTGGGGGAGGACTATAATTCTTGCGGATGTGAAAGTCGGTAGGCGTCGGTGGGCGTCGGTGACCAAGCCCGCTCACGTGACTGCGTCGCTTTTGGCGCCTGCTCCAAAACTTCATAAAACGCTCAACTTTGGCGCGGAGAAGATCCAGAAGAAGGATAGGCACAGGTTCATCAAACTGGGAGATTGGCTTCTTTTACCGAGGCTCTCCCTCAACCGTCGCCTTCAACTTAACTTGGGTGCTCCTCCCCCCCAAAAAGGTGAGTTATGTACTATTTTAATCGCATGTATTGTATAGCTTCAACTGTAGCATGTTAGCAGGTTCAGGTAAATCACTCTGCAGCGTCATGTTTAATAGCGTGCAAATTACAGAAAATGTCAAGTTTAAAAAAATAATGATCCTAGCTGGAGCTATTTTTTTATAGTAGTGACACTTTGCTATTACATTTTTATAGGATAGTTGCGCATAGTTGAGTCAATTTATTTTTGAAACTGTGTCAGAAATAAGCTGTAGCCTCGGGGTAGTCCACAGAGTGCAGTATGTACAGTACTCTGCTGTATTATACAGTGTTAAGCTGTCCTCCTATAATTTGAACATAGTTTATTGCACTTGATTGTACATTTCAACGATCTGGCTACAAAGCTGTGAGCTCTGGGACTGTATGGCACTGACTTATTATTGCATTGTACAGTTATGTGAATATGTCATGGACAACCCTACTGTACTGGGCACTCTCAGTCATTTTGGTCTCGACCTGCCGTGATCCTGTAAAATATCTAACCTCTTTAAAGTGTGCATCTGATTATTATTATTCATAATTACAGGTAATATTTTCTACATGTACGAGCATGTGTTCTTGTCTTCAATAAGCTGTGGGACGGGAAGTATGTGTTTTTTACTGTAACTGGGGGGACTATAACTGTCCCCCAGTCCCCACATCTTCACACACCAGAACGTTACCGTTATAGTCCCCACAATTTCTCGTGTGGGGACATTTAGGGTCCCCACATCTTCACACACCAGAACGTTACCGTTATAGTCCCCACAATTTCTATTTTCAGGGTTTCACAAAAGTCCATTTATCTCAACCTGTTAGTTTTTAAAAATAATAACAATAATTTATTACGTCATGGGGGTTACCCCTTAGGACGGAGAGAGCTTCCCAATACAACATTCAGAACACAATGATACAGTAGAACACAAGTACAATAACATCATATCAGCTTGTTAGTTAGGGTAGGTTAGGTTAGGTTACACTAGCTTCGAAAAGTTGCGTTTTCAACGTTCCCATAGCTTATTGAGAGAAAGTCTGGGTGTGAATATGTGTGTACTGAGCGTTAAAAAACCCTGGCGCGATATTACGTAATCCGCCTTCTGAAATAATTATTAGCAATCATTTAACCGAGCATTGAATTTGTTGACAGTTCCATAATATCAAAACAAAATTATGATTAACTGAAGCACGTTCACCCATGCAAAACGACCACATCTGCTAATTACCCGCTACACACACCACGTAATTTGTAAAGCTATGGACCACTTGTTGCTGTCAAATTCTGGGATTTCCATACCCCCTAAATGCTATGAGGGAGGCGATACGAAGTGATACAAAACAACCCACTGCATAATTTGTATCGACATACAAATATTAACACGAATTCAATTAACCAGTCAATCAAAAGGTGACATTTCCATGTTGAAAGTTTCTTTACAAATCGCGGGAATAAATAAGAACCCTCAGCCTGTATCTATGCATCCCTCATTGCAGAAGTGTTAGGAGGGCAAATCCCTTGCTTGATGTTGACGAGTGATGCGCAAACAATTCTGCCAATTTGAAATCCGAGGGAGTGTTTGCCGTGCTCGTTACTTTGCTGGCAAGTGTCAGGGGGGACAAAAGAGCGGCAGGTAATGAAAACGGACGCCAGGAAATTATTTGCCCGGCCCAGCTTGTTGTCATCTATTCCGAATTATCCTGGGAACAAAATAGGTGGAAAAAACTTTGATGAGGAGGAAGTTGTTGATTTTAGAAGTTTTTACGACCGGAAGTTTAATTAGTTGAGATGTGACTAACCTGTATATATAGTATACGGGGGGCAATTTTAATTGTTGCGGGTTTTTGCGTTGGTGTATGACAAGTTGCGTAACATGTGCGTATTAATCCCGTTATGACCGGTTCATTAATTTAATATGAGATTGTAAAACGCGAGTCAGTGGGTTCGAACGTTATCAAAATGTAATAAACCAGTTTGTTTATTAGGTGCTTTTAACAACTGGCTCAGGCGTGTTTGAACTTCATAAAAATTTTGAAGTGCGCATACATTTTGATGACACTTGATACAAACCTTTTTCCCGTACTACAGTAATGCGGATCTAAATATACCGCATGGCTCTAATTAGATTTTGTTGCAACTTGAGCAGTGAGAGCCATTTCAGTGTAAACAATCTGGACCCTAATTGGAAACTCCTCTCCAAATAGCGTTCGACATTACATATCCAAACTCGCTTATAATAACTGCATCTGCTTCATCTAGTTACGTGTAAAAGCCAATTATGGTACATTATGACCTGATGAATTGTAGTAAAGCTCACTGTTCTACTCGTGACTTCCTGTAAGAACCTTTTTATTTGACTATATATTCAATTCGTCGATTATTTCAGTCGACTTAGATTATTTGAGGAACACCGAGGATAAAATTTAAACTATTTTAACTCACTAGTAGTGGACAAGTTCAAGTGTAGGAAGAATCATGAAAACCATTCAGAATTATCTGAAAACCCCCAAATCTCATTTTGAGAGTGAGCATATGGATGCCAAACTATAATGCATTGAATGACGCAATGAGTTACATAGAGACGAGATTGCAAAGTATGGGTCCTACACAGTGACATTTTGGCAAAAGGAAGCTTCAACCTTGACCTTGGTAGTCCCTGTCTAGAGAA
>KZ538887.1:0-26488 GCA_000934665.2 Catajapyx aquilonaris | reverse complement strand
CCCCCGGTAGAGCTAGACCCGGATCCATGTCTATAAATCTATGGGCTGGCGCCTCCATCAGTCGTGTAGTTTGGAAATCCAGTACAGCCTAATATGGCGGAACATGTTGAAATCATTAAAAAATTATAACTGTTTATTTTACTTAAATGCATTGTGCACACAAATTTTAACTGACATTTTCTAGCAATTTTTATTACAAACCAGAATCGCAATAATAGCAAATGGCAAGAAATACATTAATGTAGTAGTGCCCAACTTGCGATTGGAGCAAATATAGCGGTAACTAACTCCGCATGGCACAACGTATCTTATTAAGAACTATCGTAAATTATGCAAAACATGCATATTTTGTAATTCTCACTTTGCTTACTTTTTAAACTCCTCAAACTCTACAGCTGCATAATTTTTTGCATCCATATTCAATAGATGCCGCAGTTTTTCCCAAAATTACATGCCAGTCATCCTACCCCGAGTTCATAGAAACTATTTAAACCCAATATAACGTCACTTGCTGAATGTTACAGCCACAGTGAAACGAACAATATGTTAATTATGCCAAATTAAAAAAGTTCAAGTTTTTCAGCCACATACGATACAAATAATACTGCACTATTTATAAACCCATCCAACTGACGCGGTTGGGAGTAACAATTTCAAAGCCAGTCCCAAATCAAATCTATTTTGGGTCAGTGAAAATCAACTCACAGGATATGCAAATTCAGACTAATTTCAACAGCGTTTTATTTTTAAAATGTTATCAATGACTGCGCACAATATTTTAGACTGCCAATTCTTTTCTCATTTTCCTGGAGCCTTACCGAGAGCTATGCATTACATATGCATAGAGTTGGCCCATAGGTGAGGGAAATGATAACCCGATCCATCTTTGTGACGATATGGAAAGGTAATGTTGTCCGAATTTGTTCTCACCTAACCATTATCTGATTCGAGATAGGATATTTGGGGGGAAACTACAAAGAAATAGAATTTAGGGACGATGCCCTGTTTTGGAACAAGGTAAATAATACTTTCCATTTCGATATGGCGAAGGTGAAGGAACATTCGGAGTCAACATTATGCAAGGTTTATGCTACTTGTATTTGCAAGTAGAAGGCAAATTTTTCACTAGTATCCTAGCGCAAAATTTGCCTTCTACTTGCTATACTATAGTATACTATAGTATACTAGTATACTAGTATCAATCAATCAATCAATCAAGTATATATAACGCCCCAATCCGAGGATATAGGAGGATATAGGATGGAAAATATTTCGCACTTCCCGGCGTCGCAGATATCTCGGACTTACACCGTTGGATTTCTAGCCTCCGGTATACCGATGCCAAAAATCCTCATAATCGCAAAATTCCCAGCCGTTTTCGAGATGGCCAAATAAAATGTAGACGCAAACTCCCACGGATCCCCGAGAACAATGGCCCACCCACTCCTCTCCGCCCGCTGTCACTCAAACCTGCCGTGGGAATGATACGTCACAGATGGTCCCACTTGTCATCCCAAGCGCTGTTTTGAACGATACGTTCGGAAACTCCTCATCGCTACCGGTGACGTCACTGATTTCTGTAACCGGATGGATTAGGCGGAATACGGGCGCAGGTGGGGCGCAGCCCCACGGGGGTCCGGGAGGGCGGAGCGCCACCGGCTCGCAAAGCGAGTACTATAGTATACGAGTGAAAAATTGCATACTTCTTGCAAATTTCTAAGCTCAAAATAGTCCTAGTTGATTTTAGAAATTTCAGCTCTGATGGGTTTTCCGGTTAATGACATATTTCCAGCCAAGAAAGCAACCGTAATATTTTGTTACTAAAAGTACAGCGCGAAAAAAAAAAGCATCAGCAAACGAACGGTTCTTATTCAAATATTATTCTGCTATTATTTGGCCCTGATCAAAAAAATGCTCCGAAGAAAAAGATCAAAGTCTTATTGAGCAACAGCCCCTACTGCGATCTAGCCCTCGGCAATTTTCCGGATGCTCAGCCAGCAAGATAGATCCGTAGTGATCCGGACCAGGGTCGGATTTAAATAAAGAGAGTCTAACGTAAGATACACTAGTTGCATCTAGCTCTTTCCAGTTTTAGGCTGGGTCCCAAAAGGCATTATCCAAAAAAATTAGCAATGATTTTCAATCATTTAAAAAAATGACCTGCTGATGTCTAATTAGGCTGTCATGCAAGTAGAAAAAATTACATACAAATGACTAAAATGTATTTAAAATAAGATCTGATGTACTTTTACCTGTTTCGGCAGATATGTTGCGTCAGCAGCAGGTATGCTATAGAAGTTAGGCCTATGTAGCCTACAGTATTTAACTACGATAATATTTGTGCAGCAATTTTCCAACTTTTAGTCCCAGTTTATGTAGTCAATATAATATGCTCTCTCAACGGTGCATGCAACAACTCACTCAATAACGCCAGTCACCATTGGTGTAATTGGAATTGTTTTTTTTTGTTTGCCCGAAATGATTATTGTTTCCACATGATAAAAGTCTACAGCGGGTGGCTTTCACAACGTACTGCAATTCAAACGCAAATATTGGATTTCCGAACAAACTTGGAAAAAGTGAGAAATAACAGATGTGAAAAGCCCAGAATTCCTGGGAACGATCCATAGATACAGTACATGCCACATCCATTTGACCGAACCATGCTAACCGAGTGATTACAGGTTGATCGTGGTGTATATATACACCACGATCAACCTGTAATCACTCGGGTAATGCCAAAAATAATTAATACGATCATTATTTAAATGAACTGTTATCTTCTATCTATCTATATAAATAAAGCCGTTTGTGAGTCTGTCTGTCTGTCCGCCTGCCAACCGTCATTTGCCTGCCATCTGTGCTCCACCCCCAGGCCGGGGTTGACTACAGATGGCAAATGACGGTTGCCGTTATACAGGCGGGAGAGGTTGAAGGTGTTGGAGTAGCAGGACCACAGATGGCATTGGTGACCGGACACACAGAAAGACAGACAGTTGACGGGGGTACTGGCAGGTGCTTTCCCTTCATTCATATCTTCCCGGGCAACGCCGGGTGCCGCAGAATTACGTAAAATCCATACTTGGTAGCCTAATTTTGTGCCTATTCCGTCTAAATAGCGATAGGACCAATCACGCTTCAAGGCCAAGAATCCAATGCCGGATTCCTCCTTTCCATGCTAATTATTTCGGCTAAGGGTGTGAAACAGGCTAAATTGCTCGGAATAATTATTTGTCAGTACAGAGGCGTCTGCTCAAAAATAAATGGCGTCGACCCGAAAATGCTTTTTCGCACCCCCCTCCCCTCCCCCCGCCTCCCTCTAGCTTTTTCTTTTTCCCAGAGAGAAAATGGATGGAGGAAACTTCGCCCATATTTGAAATGAAAACGTAGCAGGCCAGCAGACGCGAAAAGGCTTTTGTCATACTTCAGTTTTTGCAATGGAAATCCAGGCAGAAACGTACTTTATGGAGTTGTAAACCACAATCATACCTCCATTTTTGTGTGGCGAATAATGGAAGATACTGGACGATGTTTGTTGGTTGTGAAGACCCTCTGAAGGGACCTGACCTGTTGACTCAGGGGCACGTAAATTGTTTTTGAGAGGAGTTAACATCCGTTGTCTCCAGAGCGGTATAATAGTAACACTAAACCTATCCTGGTAATATCCCAGAGCAGAGCTAAATCACGCCTGATAATTGACCGCACCGCAGTTACATAATACAGTTATGGGGAGATTAGGTTAAGCAACATTTGGAAGTATTGGGTCGTTTTAACTTGGGTGCATGTTTAAATCGGCATTAAGTCCCACATGCATAGAGCGTGTGTATAAAATATGTGTTGTTGGATGATGTAATATTTAATGAGGCACAGAGTGTGATATATGAATCTTTCGAAACTGGATACAATGTTTCATGTTTTAAAAACAGTGTATACAGGGTGGTCCAACTTTTTTGTCCGAACAGCTATTGACAAATTCGGCCTAAGCTGCTTATTATGTTGTAGTGCGTTACCTGGCAACCCCGGCCGACGACGGGCCAATTCAAACATCAGCCCATGGAGAGCGCTTCCATTGTTGCCACTGTTTACAAATCGAGTGAGTGACGCGCACGACCCAGCGACGCGACGGGTCTCTTCTGCCTGCGCACTCACTCACTCGATTTGTAAACAGTGGCAACAATGGAAGCGCTCTCCATGGGCTGATGTTTGAATTGGCCCGCCGGACGGGGTTGCCAGGTAACACACTACAACATAAGCAGCTTAGGCCGAATTTGTCAATAGCTGTTCGGACAAAAAAGTTGGACCACCCTGTATATAGTATGTTGTTGAATAATGAATGATTATTAATTAATTATGCCTATGTGAGAGAATATAGGCCTGTAACTGTACAGTGTGGCATCAGTAATATCGGATTTTACTTCATGGCTAACATTATTCAGCATGATTAAGTAACAACCTCTTTATGGTCAACTGCAGGTGACATTCTGTCAAAAGATACAATATCCCAACAAAATTTGGACAAGCGGCTTAGTTCCAGGCAGCTTTGATGATCAATAATGAACAAACACGATGTTAATTATTATTAATACGCTGCAGTGAAGCACATTTTTTAAATGACTGCAGCAGAGTAGATCATAAGGTATAACTTGCTTCCTTTTGGTGTTCCAAGTGTGACGTCACTGCAATTACTTGGCAGAGAACAATGAAGTGTAGCCGAGTGGTGTTGGTTCTACCTCTGCTCATCTGGCTGCTAAGTGGCGTCAGCTGCAATCCCGTGGGATCCTCATCATCTCCCACAGGATCTGCAGACGAGGAAGCTGGAAGGGAATCCAGAAGCATTCAAGTGGCTCCCAGGTCGCAACTGGAACAAAGTTTTCTACGGTTTGGGAAGTCGCATCCGGATTTCGACTGGTAAGGATTCTCTGCGCATGTCTATACCAAAATTTCCTGGGGAGGACCCCGGATCCGCCCGGACCCCCTCTAACCGATCACTTATTTGACGAACATGTAGGCCTACTCCTAGTTCAGCTAATTGGTTATTAATCAACTTTGGAGGTTAAATTATTTGTTGAGAGGCCTACACATATTACATTTATTGCATATGTTTTAATATGAAGATGAAATTTGCATTGTACTGTACATTTTATACAACTACTGTTCCTGAAAGTTGGTGATTGTAACCGACCTTTAAGCGCTTCAACTCCTGTACATCAAGTGCAGTGTTTTTGTCAAGGTAAAAGAAACTTTTGGCAAATAGATAACTTTTTGAACTCATTATGTGTGTAGATTAATGTTCACTACAGTTCACTTGTTATTGTTGTTGTTTCCTTGGCAAGTGAGTGATTTTGTCTGCAAAGACTAGAATAATACTGGGCCAACCTTGTAGAGAAAGGTGAAGCCTGTTAGTCCTACGGGGTATAATTTACATGAACAACACCTTCTGGCCATTTTTGTAGAAGCCTGGAATTATCTGGAGAGCAGTAATCGGCTAATATATAGCAGTTAGAAGCGATTTTGTTGACTACAAAACAACCAGCAGGGTTGGTAACCTATATTTATTTTATTTTATTTATTTATTATTTAAGTAACCCCATTGTTGGAGCAGAGCCCCTTTAGGGGGACAATATTACGTAACATACAGTCGCTAAATCGCAGCTTATAATACAATGCAACGAAATGTGAAACAGTAGTTTAAAACGGCCTTCACGCTGAAATCATAAACAATTGAACAGCTGGACACATTAGTCATAATTTTTCCTGCCATTTTTTTTTTGTAGTAACCACAGAGTCCAAGACTAATTGAAACGTGTCGCGACCACCAGCCGGTGTCAGAGACCGTTTATCATCAAGTCCGGAGTAGCAGGATCCGGTGGGCGATTTGGATCCGGGCACCGCAAACCGCTCATGACGATATATTGCATGAGGGGTCCAGTTACACATGGGGACACTTCTGAAACAAATATATACACTGTATGCAAAACTGACCTTCTTTCACATCACCTCTAATGCAGGCAGACTTTTGATTTTGATTTTTTTTTTTTGCATATAGAAATGAGTGTATTCCTTGTTGCAGACTCCTTTGTAGCTTCCTTTGAATGGTGGAGCTATTTCGCTTACAGCAGAATGATGAATGGAATACCAAATAATGGGTGCTATAGAGTACCGTACTATTCAGTGGTGGCAAAAGAAATTCGGATGCATTAACGTAAGACCTGTTTCCACTGGCACATTTTTTTGCAGTTCAACATTTTGTGTTCAAAGGATTTACAGTGTAATTTTCTGACGTTCCAACCGAGGACAGTTGCGCAATTATTCGAGTTGTTGGTATATGCTACCTGGCGTTGCATTTACAAATGTTTTACTCACCACTGGCTTAACTTCGTGCCGGCTGAATTATGTAGGCGTACATCACGTTTTAATTACTTTGTCGCATTGTTGTCACACACTAAATGAGGAAGGGTGAAATACCGGAATCGGTCACCTTTGTTCAAGCTGTCTTTTGTGCCTGTGGGGACAATTTGAGTTCGATATTGTGTGCTCTATAAATAACCTGCATTTATGGTGTGAAAGTCATTCATTGTTATAGAGTCTAATTCAAGGGGGTAACCACTTCGGTGTACACCTACGAGTGGTACTCCCAGGTACCGTACTACTTATGTATACCTTACCAGGGAGCATATACCACATAAGAGGCGAAAACTTCTGTCGGCGCCTTTGATGTTTGAGGCGTTGCCAAGGCTGGCGGCCATTTTGAAGTGTGTGGAACGCCAACGAGGTATAAATAGGGTACAGGCAAAAATAGGGTCCGCCATCTTTGATGATTGTGGCGGCCATGGCAACTACATGGCAAGAAAGGCAAGAACACGCGCGAATCAAAGATGGCAGACCCTATTTTTGCCTGTACCCTACTTTTTAAATAATTTGATACCCCATTATCAGCCTACGGGCCTTCCTAGGGGGGGATTTCTCCCAATTTTTTTGTCTGGAACTCTTCCATTTTTTTACTATTTTCTCATCATCTGAAATGAAGCAGGGAAAGGGAAGGAAGGAAGCGGCTGTGGCCTATATTACGGTAACGACCCCGGAATTATCCTGCAAGGACCATGGGAAACCACAGAAAACCATGGTCAGGGTCGCCGGCCTCCGGGATTCGAACCCAGGACCTCCCGATTAGCAGTCGGATACCATATCCACTCCACCACTACTGCTTCGGTGCCTGTACCCTATTTATACCTCGTTGGCGTTCCACACACTTCAAAATGGCCGCCAGCCCTGGCAACGCCCCAAACAGAGAGACGCAAATATCGAATGTTTGCGCCTCTTATGTAGTATATTATGCTCCCTGACATTACTCTTTGGAACTCCTTGAATTTGGTACTCCACTGTACACTTTTCAGTCGAGTGGTTACCCCCTTGGTTTAATTCACACAAAATTGGCTTACCTGATGATAATTTTTTTAAATGTAGTTGGAGGCCATGGCAATGAGCTTTGCGTATCGTTAATTAGGTATCGTACACTAATGCACATAGTATTGCACAAACCGATTCCAATGGCATGTAGGCTAACAGCACGGCTAACAGACTAAATCCGATTGCGGCATACAAGCCTGTACCTGCGGAAAGTTGAATAGATGTGACACAACTTATTGATACCGTATTGGTATTTTTTGCAATGGAACGATGCATCAAGCACTAACAAAGGGTTGCCAAAGCCGGAATCCACTCCGAACTATCAAACAAAAGCAGCTCCAAGTTAAATCGACCGGAAGCTGCGCGTTTAAAAAATTTAACTGATGATGTACTTTCGTTAGTAGTAGCGACAATGAGCGCGAGGCGGCAGCTGTCGCGACAGCTGCCCGCCTCGCGCTCATTGGCGAATCGAGAAATTGACGTAATAAGTACGTTATATTTGCAAAAAATTATTTGATGCTTGCAGGTCGCATCCGTCTGCAGGAAAAAGAGCCCCAGAAGAAATGTTAGACGATGACGATGATGAAGAAGTTGAGAGTGGACGACTGGGTGTCCCGCCATCTCAGAAGCCTCCGAAGAGAACAAAGGCCGATTACTTCCGCGCCATCTTGTCACGAAGAAGCGATCTGGACAAGAACTTCATGAGGTTCGGGCGCGCCCAAGGTATGGATCGCAACTTCCTCCGCTTTGGAAGAACATTCTTCCGGAATGAGGTCAGCCAGAAGCCTGGCTCCAGGCAGAAGAGGTCAGTGGTGACCACTCTGGACGACTGGGACGAACAGGAGCAGGATGAGGAGGAAGAAGAGCCATCGGTACCAAGCCTGTTGTCCGAAACAGAGCATCGTCATGTCCGGCCCTTCTTTGTCATCGATCCTACAATGGTCAGTGGAGTCAGCAAGTTCTATTCCGATGGCCTCTGGCGCCTGCCTCCTATTGTTAGAGGCCGATTCACATCGTACTTCCCACTAGGGAACATATACCCACGTCGGACGGGAGCGGTTACCAAGAGGACATGGGGTAATATCGACAACAACTTTATAAGGTTTGGTTAAGAAGCGTATTTTCTTTTTTCATTTTATGCCAAATTCAACATTGCAAAAAAAAGAGTCATTTATCTGACAGTCGACGTTTCAAGTATGATTTCATTTCATTCCCTGACGTTAGTCTAGAATATATTTTTTGACATAGGTCATTATCTGGTTGGCAAAGCAGCGCATTTTCTTGGTGGCTGGAGGCTGCAATGCAGTCTAAATTTTTTTAAAAATTAGAAAATGCTGTTGCTTTGCCCGACCACCACATTCAACCACAAGTTTTAAAATAAAGGTAAAAAAAAAATGCGTAACCTGTATTAGCTTTCAATTGTCCTGTGTCTGGAAGAGTTTATGGGCAATAAAAAGTCCGGTTGGTGCCACATAAAATGACTTATCTTTAGAATTTTCAATCCCATTTATTCAGACCCTCCATCACGTCAAGAATTTTTAAGCAAGATTATCCCGAATCATACAATATTTTTCGCCTTTCCTCTATGTATTTTTCCAGCTTAAAGGTCAGGCCATCTGGGAATATCCCCATCGAGAATTTGTATGCAAGAGAGAGGGAGAGGAATGTAATTAATATTGTATTCCCAAGGACGCAATTTATTCGTCACTCTGGTTTGCGTTTAGGTCATTAGTCAGCAACTGGAGTCAGACTCATCATCATTATCACACTTGTGCCTTGTAAACGGAAGCCAAGAAACAGGAGTCGAAAGTCTCGTATGGTGTGACACAAAAAAAGGTTAATGAATACTAGATGTCTGCTAAAAGTCAACGTAAATATAGTTGTGGTACAGCCATATTCACTTACATTGCAGTGGAGAGCGGTCAGAAAATATCGTCAAGGTGAGTTGATGTATTCAAGACTTGTGAATGGTAATGTAAAATTCTTTACAGTGTACGATACATGTATGAGGCGATATTGCAACCTGGCAAAATACTTATGTAGCGCAGTAATTAGTGAAGTGGAATTAAAATTTATTAAAGAGTCATATCATCGTGAAGGAGTGCACCTCACCATGGAAGTGCATTGAGAGTAAAAAGGAGATTGTTCAGAGACTGCTCAAAAGTAAATAAGACGTCACTGGGGTATATTTCATATTTCTCTAGCCGTATTAGTAGGCCTACTCGAGAAAGTCATATAGCTGAAATTATTCAGAAGAGTTCTATATATTTATTGTGTTTAAGTCGCTTGTATAGATCACAATCGTGATCCGCTTAACAATTGCGAGGTATTTTATGCGTGTATAGAGAGATGGACTTTGGTCGCTATTTTGAGAGTGTAACACCCCGTAGTTACCAGGCAACCACAAATTCTTCTGTATCTGGATGAAAACGCAAAAGTATAGCTTCCGTTTGATACCTTCCACTTCCGTTTTGACTTATTCTAAGCTTATCGATTGCATGGAAATCAGGATGTCGAATTCGCCAATATGATATAAATTGAGGCTGAAAACTTCTGAGGCTACTGACCTTACATCATTTGAACTGGAGTAGAACGTACAGGTCTGTGTATATGAGCGCTCCGTCCCAAAAAAGGGCCTAATTTCTAATTACCTCATTACGAGTGCTTGTAACAGATCAGGCGAGTTGGGCCTCAATAATATTCTGATTTAGAAACTGGATGGCAGGTTTAATAACACTATTGAACAATAGCCGGAAGCCCATTTCATTCTTATAGAAAATGTGAAGCAAGAAGATCATTTAAAAAACAGGACGGCTCGTAGAGACATGCCAATTATGTAGGCCTATAACAATAGGATTACTCCAAGAAAATGAGAGTGCAAAATATAATTTTCGCACAACCTCATAAGGCATAACCAACTGCAGCATGTAGTAACTTACTTGATGATGGATGCCCCATAATCCTACGATTAACATCATATTTGGCATTGATTACTGAAGGTTTTTAATGAGCACTAGCCTAAGGCATAGAGCAGTCAACACCAGCGCAACTGCTCACTTTTAGTGATGGGACAAAAATACCGTCACAGTGAAAAATAGTTGCTAATTTAAAATAACATTGAGAAACCGAGCGTTTCACTAAATATGACGTAGGAAATTTTCACACAAAATGCTCTTTTTTAGGATTTCAGGGGAAGTGTTGCCATTTTGCAGCTAAACCATCAGACAGGTGATCCGAGGACGTGCCTATCTTCTATCTTGTTATTAATGCTTTTCACTAGTTCTCACAATGCAGTTAACGTTGCTCGTATATCTCGGAGAATAATCACAATGATAATGTGATTGGGAGCAGTGTTACTCTTCGATAGGATAGGTAGTTGAAGAAAGGTTTCCCCTCTGTCTCCATGCGGTTGATCGGATCACTTTCATCTAAACGAGGTCTTGTACTACAGTATTGTATATTGCAGAAATTTTTCTACAACCATAGAGGAATTTATGAGCTACATACTGAAAAGGTTTTGTTCTAAGCATTTCAAATGGTCGCTTCATCATTTGTTATCCTTTGATTTGGCTCTTTGAAATAATCATGTAACTGTAAATGATGATTCTGCAATCAAATTTTTATTCTACTTTTTCGACAACTATTGTACTTGACCCCTCTCCATGTGACATTATTTTATATCCGGTTATATCTCGCATACAAATCCGGGAATTGTGTTGAACGCAGTCAAATAAATGACCATTCTAATTTGGGCTCTTTCACTGGTCCTTTCCCACCAAGCCTGCTCTTAGCACGCACATATTCCCTCAAGACGGATGATAGACAGGCCCGATGTCATGAAGTGCAATCGTACCAGGGGCCACTACACTTTGGTCATATATGGTAGGTAGCCAGTGCACCTGGGTGCACTGGCTACCTACCATACATGACCAAAGTGTAGTGCTGGAGCATGTCTTGACATCCAATGTAACCAACCTCATGTGACACTGGCAAGTGCTTGCCAGTGTCACATGAGGTTGGTTACATTGGATGTCAAGACATGCTCCAGACATGGTCAAGACCGGTGCAAGAGTTTTAGCTCGAATGTCAGGATACGCTGCATGAATAGGATGAGGTGCAGGCAGAAGGAAATTAGAATGACCCCTATTGTAACAAACAGTGTTATTGTTCAAGTGTCCATATCAATCACACACTTCTTGCATTTTTACATTTGGTGGACAATGGGATGAAATCTCTATCACTTGTAAAATTTAATACCCGAGGTCGTACAGCTCTGGTCGAAATTCCGTTGGATTTCTTGCCACCGGTTTAACGATGCCAAAAATCCTCAAAATCGCAAAATTCCGAGCCGTTTTGGACTTGGCAAAAAGTCGACTTTTGCGCGTGCCAGCTTGTCCATCTGCTCCTCATTAAGCCGCCGGAGAACAATGACAGCCCCTCTCCGGCGCTCCCTCCCCCCATCTGCTCACAATCTGGATCTACTCTAATCCCATCTCAGTGCCTTTTCTCACCATACGTCAGCTAGGGCGTATTCTCCTACTACACACCTTTCGCGATGACTTAACGGGTTCTGTAAACGGATGCCACCCCGTTCCCACCGATTTTCGCGTAAAAAGACTTGCTCTGTTCGCATCGGAGAGTGGGGTATAAGTGTGAGGCGGCCGGGTGCACTTGGCCTCGGAGAGTTACGGAGACCGAGGAGGACCTGCGCGGGAGCGGACCAATTCGCGCCGCAGGCGCGCAAGTGGGGCCCAGCCCCACGGGGGGGTGTGTGGGGGCGGGCGAAGCGCCCCCGCCTCGCAAAGCGAGTCTCCAAAACTAGAGCTGATTTGGCAAAACGGATGCCAGTTTTGGAATCAGCGCCACAAATATACCCTAAAATCGGTCTAACTTTCAAGGCTCCAAAATGTGTGTTTCCCAGTGTTATTATTGTGGTTGGATCGGTTATACAAGTATTGTAAGTTCGCGTCAATGGATCCCAACCTGACGCAGCAGTAACAGCACATTCTCAGCCTCTGGATAAGTTCCAACTTTCGCCATAACCTCTTACAATAGTAATATGGTTGGAAGTGCGCTTCCATGGCAATGAGGTATTGTTACATAAAATAATAAAAAATTGTATTTGATTCCGAAATGGTGGAAATAATTATTAGCCAATTTTTTCGAGATAGAGAGTGTTTATCACTATTAGTGATATCTACATTCCGACTCTCCACAGATCCTTGATGACATGAACGTCCCCCGACTCTTCCAAGTTTCAAACATCAGGTCCACAACCCGCGTTAAGTGGAATGTCTGCAACCTGCCCCTGCGCTTGATGGCCAACGGCTGGTATCATACCAGGTCCAGTTTAGCTTAGCGGACTTCACCGCCCAAGCATACGGGACCAACTACGTTGAGACCCTGAGAGTGCAGATACACGCCAACTGCTGTATCCGCAGGGTGTACTTCTCAGACAAGCACTTTTCTGGAGCTCTGGCTCCCACATTGCTTTCTACTTTCACGGGTAAGCCAGGTATATTTTGTATTCGTCAGGCAGCTCGTCGTCCGAATAGAGATTGTCGGAGAAGTACACCCTGCGGATACAGCAGTTGGCGTGTATCTGCACTCTCAGGGTCTCAACGTAGTTGGTCCCGTATGCTTGGGCGGTGAAGTCCGCTAAGCTAAACTGGACCTGGTATGATACCAGCCGTTGGCCATCAAGCGCAGGGGCAGGTTGCAGACATTCGACTTAACGCGGGTTGTGGACCTGATGTTTGAAACTTGGAAGAGTCGGGGCACGTTCATGTCATCAAGGATCTGTGGAGTGTCGGAATGTAGATATCACTAATAGTGATAAACACTGTCTATCTCGAAAAAATTGGCTAATAATTATTTCCACCATTTCGGAATCAAATACAATTTTTTATTATTTTATGTAACAATACCTCATTGCCATGGAAGCGCACTTCCAACCATATTACTATTGTAAGAGGTTATGGCGAAAGTTGGAACTTATCCAGAGGCTGAGAATGTGCTGTTACTGCTGCGTCAGGTTGGGATCCATTGACGCGAACTTACAATACTTGTATAACCGATCCAACCACAATAATAACACTGGGAAAGACACATTTTGGTGCCTTGAAAGTTAGACCGATTTTAGGGTATATTTGTGGAGCTGATTCCAAAACTGGCATCCGTTTTGCCAAATCAGCTCTAGTTTTGGAGACTCGCTTTGCGAGGCGGGGGCGCTACGCCCCCCCACACCCCCCCGTGGGGCTGGGCCCCACTTACGCGCAGGTCCTCCTCGGTCTCCGTAACTCTCCGAGGCCCAGTGCACCCGGCCGCCTCACACTTATACCCCACTCTCCGATGAGAACAGAGCAAGTCTTTTTACGCAAAAATCGGTGGGAACGGGGTGGCATCCGTTTACAGAACCCGTGACGTCATCGCGAAAGGTGTGTAGTAGGAGAATGCGCCCTAGCTGACGTATGGTGAGAAAAGGCACTGAGATGGGATTAGAGTAGATCCAGATTGTGAGCAGATGGGGGGAGGGAGCGCCGGAGAGGGGCTATTGTTCTCCGACGGCTTAATGAGGAGCAGATGGACAAGCTGGCACGTGCAAAAGTCGACTTTTTGCCAAGTCCAAAACGGCTGGGAATTTTGCGATTTTGAGGATTTTTGGCATCGCTAAACCGGTGGCAAGAAATCCAACGGAATTTCGACCAGAGCTGTACGACCTCGGGAAGTGCGAAATCTTTTCCATCCTCCTCCTCCTATATCCTCGGACTCGCTTTGCGAGCCGGTGGGGCTCCGCCCCCGCCCCCCCCCCGGACCCCCCCGTGGGGCTGCGCCCCACCTGCGCGCCTCAGGCGCGGTGCCCGTATTCCGCCTAATCCATCCGGTTACAGAAATCAGTGACGTCACCGGTAGCGATGAGGAGTTTCCGAACGTGCCCTCTCAGACGTATCGTTCAAAACAGCGCTTGGGACGACAGGTGGGACCATCAGGGCATCAGCGACGTATCATTCCAACGGCTGGCTTGAGGGCCGGTTTGAGTGACAGGGTGTGGAGAGGAGTGGATGGGCCATTGTTCTCGGGGATCCGGGGGAGTTTGCGGATACATTAATTTCGCGACCTTGGGTTTGCGTCTACATTTAATTTGGCGATCTCGAAAACGGCTGGGAATTTTGCGGTTATGAGGATTTTTGGCATCGGTATACCGGAAGCTAGAAATGCAACGGTGCAAGTCCGAGGTCTCTGCGACGCCGGGAAGTGAGAAATCTTTTCCATCCTATATCCTCCTCGGATTGGGGCTTTATATACAGGGTGGTCCAACTTTTTTGTCCGAACTGCTACTGACAAATTCGGCCTAAGCGGCTTATGTTGTAGTGCGTTACCTGGCAACCCCGGCCGGCGGGCCAATTCAAACATCAGCACATGGAGAGTGCTTAGATGGGGAGGCCCTTTTGAAATATGACGTACGTCATATTTCAAAATGGCCTCCCCATATAGGGTGGTCCGGCAAAATGCACGCCGGTGCTACTCTTTAAGCAGTGACTTGCAAACGGTGGTTTTTCGGAAGAACGGTGAATATTCCCTGCGAATGGTAGGTTGAAGTGGCATACGTGCTGCCCGCTGAAAATTGAGGGTCACGCCTGGAAAAAAGAGGGTCACACATGCCATGGGATGTGACTTGGTCAAAAGGGTCAGGAACAAAGGGGAACAAAGGATGTGCCCCACTATTCTTGGCACATCCCGCAACTGATTTATTTGGTAGCCCTGAAGAGGGCTGGTGTGGATCCTGGTGCTGAAAATTAGCACAAGTGCTCAATGTGGCGCCCCCCTTGGCCCTGGCAAACCCTGGCACGGGACATGATCGACCTGAGCACACGGTGGAGGGTTGCTGAGGTCACCGAAGAGCAGGCCTCCCTAATTCGCTGCTGCAGTACCTCCAGAGTAGGTGGTTCAGTCCGGTAGACAATTTCCTTCACGTGACCCCACAAGAAGAAGTCCATAGGGGTCAGATCAGGTGACCTCGCTGGCCATGGTACTAGTCCACTGCGCCCAATCCACCTGTCTCGTTAGTGCCTATCCAGCCAGGCACGGACCCGCCGGTGGTAGTGGGGGGGGGGGGGTGACCCGTCTTGCTGAAACCACATGTGGAGCCGAGTGACCAGTGGCACATCTTCCAGAAGTCCTGGCAGCGTGACTTTAAGGAACTCCAGACTGTACTTGTCGCCGGTCAGGGTGCCGTGGTAAATGTAGGGCCCGACGATGTCGTCGCCCACCATCCCACACCAGACCTTGACTCGCCAGTTGTTCTGGAAGCATGTTTGCCACATTTCAAAGACAATAACCGGGGGGATGATGAGCATTCTGCCTGGATTTCTTCCCCCACGAAAGACCCATGTGTCACGCCCTCCACCGGTCTTACGAAAATCATTGCTATTGTCCTATTGACATGACGGGAGTTTACGGAACATTGACCCGGGGGGCATTAATAACACAGCGCAACAAAAAAAAACTTTCGGCGTGTTACTCGGAAACCACTATGCACATCATGTTAGTAGGACCCAAAGTAGCTGGGAAACGCCCGGGATTTCTCTCCCAAAATGTGCAGTGGGTCAGGGTGACCAAAAATCCGAAAAATTCAAAATATTGACGTTTTTTTGGCCTATTTCCAGGTCTGGCAACCACTGTAAGTTTCGGATTTTGTTTTAGCTGGCATTCGGTGTTACCTGGGTCTAGTCTGAAGCCACTATGGTGTTTAAAGTCAATCTTTTATAGAAACTGTGGTTTTCCAGGGTCCTTTTTATGGAAAAAATTCCGTTTTTTGGTACTTTTTCGTCAATTTTTGGGGAACAGTGTATGGACTTTTTTTTAAAAAAAAAGTGTAGCGTAATGGGCTCTTTAGAGACCCTACAATCAAGGAATAATAGTAGAACTTTCCTATGCAACTTTAGTACGCGTGTGCAAAAGCCTAATCTTGGGTAAAATCGCGTTTTTCGCATTTTTGGTGATTTGACTTTTTTCAACATTTAAAACCAAATATTCCTCGGCTTTAAAATAAATGAATTCTTCTTAGTCTAACAAACTGTCAGTGACCCCCATAGTATGGAAAAAGACTACGATTTCCATAAGTAACCCATGTACGCGTACACACGCGTACATGGGCTGCTTATGGAAATGATTTCCATGATATTTCCATATGATATTTCCATATGACATTTGAATTGCCGAACAATAATGCAATTGTGACATACTCATACCATACTGTAGGTGAGCTCAAGAAAGGAAAAGAGCAGAAAATCACAAACAGTACAGCGCTAAAATCAACGAATGTTTTAAAATTTTACTGCAACAGGAAACATTTTAATAGGAAGTGAGTGCTCTAGCAGAAAGCTAATTGCCGGACCACATGTAGCCATATAAAGGATTGCATATTACGCATTACAGAACTCATGATAATAATCAAGCATTTCACCAGCATTTCATGGCATACCTTCTAGCAGTCTTTATTGTTACAGCCGCAATCCAACATGAAGCAGTCATTCCAATCATCACAGTATATTATGCCAGTATTGTGAAACTCAACTTGAGGACCGTCCTCCTGGTTGCAAATTTCCACAAAATCCTGGAGTACACATTCATCTTCATGGCCAATACGCACCAATCGGCGAGGATTCATCACCAATCTCGATATGAGTTCTCTGAAGAAATAAAGGCTTATGTCGGAATGGTAAGTGATGGAGAGGGAACGAAGAGCAGGACAGTTTTCTGCGATGAGACGCAGACATTCTTCGGATATGGTGACGCCGATAAGGTCCAGATTCTCCAGACGCCCAACGACTACTTCTCTGGCCAGGAAGTCGCACAGTGCCTCAGGGGTCAAGCGGTGAGCGTATTGTAGTGTGAGGTCACGCAAGTTGGTCATCGATCCGATTCCACAAAGGAGGTTTTCGTTGGACATCTTGTGAGCGTTTCCAATGTGAAGCACTTTCAATTTTCGACAATTTGCCAACAGCCACCAAACATCATCTTCCAGCGTCGTGACATCAAGCTTTTCTAATTGCGGCCCAATCATGGTCAGCAATTTTATCTCCCACTTAGCGGACAGGCGTTCAAAAGTCAGCTCTTTCAGAGAAGGGAAATTCCCAGGTATGCCTTGAGCAGATATAAGTGACAGCTCGAAGTGGATATCACTGAAGAGCAGCTTCTGCAAGTTTGGGCAGATGGAAAAGACAGAGAGCAGTCCCTCCCAGAAGTCTAAACAAGACAGTTCACACGATGTTAGCTTAGTGCAGGACGCGACCAAGGCTTGGATGGTTTTTTCTTCGGGGATGCAGGTCTGCAAGACGAGTTCCTCCAGATCAGGGCAGTGATTGGCCACAGCTGTCAAAATGTTGTCGCAACGTTGGCGGGTACGTGTCAGCACCTCCAGTTTTCTCAATGACGGGCTCTTGTTAAGCTGAGCTACGCAAATGTCTATGGGGATGTCGTCGTCCTTTAAAGCCATAGTCGTCCACAGCCTCGAGTCGTTCTGCACGATCACTGCCCAAGTCTTGCAGACTCGAGGAAGTACCATCAGCTTCTCCTTCGTTGACAGGTAGGAGAACACCTTGACCATGACATCAAGAACGAGCATCCTGTTGAAGTGGTCATCTGGCCCATATACTGCCTCCATTTTCCTCGTAGAAATGTCTCCAGCCCAATGAAGAGGTATGCGGCAAGATGCCCAGTCTGAAACGAGATATTTTCATTTTGTAATGTTTCATATCAATATTGTAACAGATGAATGTGACTTCACTCGAGAGGTTGATGCGATCGTCCAAGATATGAGGGCAGGAGGGAGAACGCATCAGTTCTTTACTCCACCTTAAACTATCCATACATATCATATACAAATTCCCATATTCTGTTTGTCGGCTTATATGTTTGTGTTTACTCATCGCCTATAGGTAGTAGTTACCACAGTTTTCACTTTCCATTTGTAACAATCAGAGAACATAGCGGTCAGAGAGGGTGGGAACCACTTCAATGGAGGCGAGTCATGGTGTGACATGCCTCAATACGTGACGCTTTTAACGTCCGTTAAGTCCCCTCCCCCCCCCCCCCATCACAAATTGCATTTTTGAAAATGGCAATCGTTAGTGCTTCGTCGTTTGTGCCGGTTTGTGCCGAAAACAGTTCCTCTCTAACTGTCACCAATCTCGAGATATTAATTGAAATTTTGACTTTTGAATCTCGAGATATTAATTGAATTAACGAAGTGAAATCAAGGGCCCATGTTCATGGTGAAAAAAGGGTGGGGGTGGAAAAATTAATTTTTATTTCCTCAACTATTTGATGTATTAAAATTCTTCATTGAAAATATGCCTTAAAGGGACACTCCACTCAAAATACAAGTTGGCCTCTAAAAATCAGGCAAAAAATCCTGATTCCGAGAATGCGATCCGTTTTTCTCTGAGGCGAACGGTAATCCGCGAAATAAATCTCAAAGTAGGCCGTCTGCAAACCCCCTGCCCCTCCAGTCTCGGCGACACCACCCCCGCTGCCCCTCCACTCTCGCCCACACCTCCCCCGGCCACCTGGCGACTGCCTGAGAAAGTTGGCTAACCGAATCTCTATCCACCTTGGATACCCGTCACCAGCAGCGCGAGTTTGAAATGCAGTTCGGGGTCGGATATTACTGGCTGCTGCCAATGCATATGTTGTCACCGACTGACCGAGGTGTTACTTTCCGGACCTCGCCTTTGCTTGGCCCCTACTTGTTTACCGGTGGCCTACATCTGTTGCTCCCGCATACACCAATTTAGTCGCAATAGTGCTTCAAATTGGAATTAAGTCATTGAAACAGAGCCTGAGAGCCATTAGCAAAATGTTCGGCCCAAACACATTTTAGCTGTTATTCTCAAACTGATGTGCACTGGGGAAAAGAGGTGCATCAGGAGATATGTCAAACATAGTCATTGGGCTCGATGGCCGAGGAAACATTACCTGTGCATCAGTATTGGACACATCAACAGTGGATGTTCCGGTGCTGGTTTCCATGTCTGATGTGCACTGGGGGGAGGGGGAGGGTGCAATAAAATATACGCACATTGACGCTATGCCACATTATTCCTACCTCCAGTGTTGGACTACAGCATTAGGCTTTAGTTTCCGCCTCTTCTGTTCCGGTCTGTAGGGAAATAGCGACTGCCTGTGAAAGTGATCCATGCACACCTGATGACTTGACTTGGGTGTATACGTTGGTGGCAAATTCAAGGCTTCTCGCCATTGGCGCATCAAATCCTGACGTTCGCAAGGAAATACGAAATACGTCACTCGCTCCAACCGTTTCCTATGGCGCTTACAAATAAACTACACAGAACGGGACCACCCTTGCCTTTCTTGCCCATGATGCTACTTGCTTCCAAGCCCGCCTCGATATGCCGGACTGGAAGGCCAGAAATGATAAATCCCCCTGCCGAAGTGCTAAACATAAACATGTGTCGCCTTAGTCGTTCCCTCTGGGCGTTGAGTCATGGGGATCTGATGCGGGAGCAACTGATCTAGTCCACCCGTAAACAATTAGGGGCCAAGCAAAGGCGAGGCCCGGAAAGTAATACCTCGGTGACAACATATGCATTGGCAGCAGCCAGTAATATATGACCCGAACTGCATTTCAAACTCGCGCTTCTGGTGATTCGGTTAGCCAACTTCCTCAGGCAGCCGCCAGGTGGCGAGTACCCAACTTCCCCCGGTGGCCGTGGGTGAGGAGGGCGGCTCCACGCTCGATCAGAAGTCGAATTTATGCCGACTTTCGTATCTCCCCCTGTCATTACCGTTCGCCTCAGAGATAAACGGATAGCATTCTCGGAATCAGGATTCCTTGCCTGATTTTTAGAGGCAAACTTGTATTTTGAGTGGAGTGTCCCTTTAAAGGGCCACACCAACACATTTTAATTTTGGTACATCGATGCGGTGCGCAGGTTAGCTTTCATTCCAAATTCTTAACCTTGGACTTGGACACTTGTTCTATTGGGAGAAACAAAAGGCAGTCAGTATATGGGAGGTGAGTGATGCATTGGCAGATATAATAATGTTTATGATGTCGCGTGCCTGCCCGGCTATATACTCGTAGGAGGCAACCTACTTGGAGCTAGGCCAAGTGTCCACACCAGCCTAGTCCAGTCCCATTGTCCCACACGCATAATTTCCAGGCCACGACGAATCCAAGAGCTTCGGCAAATGCCGCCAGGTGGCTGCAAATAAAAACGAACAAAATGCGGGTTTTGCGATGGCGCGCGTTGCATATACGGTACTTATAATCTTAACAGCAACCATTTAGCCCGCAATTATGGGCAGCATATTGATTATTGACCATAATATATAAGACATTTGGGGCGTTTCCCAGCTACTTTGGGTCCTACTAACATGATCTACATAGCGGTTTCGGAGGAACACGCCGATTTTTTTTTTGCGCGCTGTATTATGTGTATAAAACTATACATATCAGGCTAACCGTAACTATGACTTGATGTACAGGGTGATCCGTTTGGGTAGGGATAATTTTAAAATGCTGTGGTATGTGTTGTAACGGACAGAATTGATCCAAATTAGGCAGAGATTGCCTTTATGAGTGGGAGTTTGTCTAGGTCTCCCCATGACTCCCTTTGCATACTCGGTAGAGTTAATATCGGGTGCTCTATTCCTGTAGTAACATTTCCTGGTGATTTGTGCGAACGCTGCAGAAATGTTTACCTCCAGGAAAGTACGTTTAGATCATGGCCAGCCAGAATGTTTGGGGCACAGTGGCCAATAAGATTAATTTACTAGCCCAGGTAAGAGCTTTCGATGTGTTGTGGTGCCAGCATGGGGGTATAGAATCCAAACTGTTAATAGAGACAGTTATATGAGTGTTGCACATTGTAAACATACGAATAACCACTTCGGACAATATTAGTAATAAGAAAAGTGTAATCTCTATATTCAAGATCTCCGATTTCAGTGCACGTGATACATTGACCTAAACCGCGTTGAGAGAATTACAGGGAGGTGCGCTGAATATGATCGCAACAATGGACGTTGGGGAGATTCTCAAGGTGAGAATTTTGGGATTGTGATACGTGCTCAATGCAAAAATCCAACTCTCATCAAGCATAAATGAACCCAATCAAAAATGACAACAATCAGTTGTGATACTGATCACACAGGTATACATGCAAGTGGGTACGTACAGAGATACAGTACATGTTACAACCTCTAAGAGTCAAGACGAACGAATGGAGACCATGCCCCGTATGTCTGTCTCACCCAGCCCCCGGACACTCCCCCTATAATCAGCTCTTATCGCGGCAGGTGCTCACTTGAGAGGGCCTTTCACTTTTTTAAACAGTCGGAATTAAGGCCCGTTTACATGTGCGCAATTTGACAAGCGAAGCACCTTGTCAGTTATTTCCTCCATTATTGTTTGGGCAGAACCACTGTGCAAAGGCAACCCATGCAGTACACCCTTCACAACCTTTTCCATACATAACACCGCAGATGATGAAGTAGAGTCTTAGATGGCCACATCTAATTTCCTCTGTCTTTCAGACGTGTAAATTCGCTTTCAGGTCCCGGAAGCAATTTCGCTGTTAATAAGTTATCTTGCCATTCATCGCATGGATATGCTTTTTCGCTACATATCCACTCAAGAAATGTGTTATGCAAAAATCATGGTCAGCTCTCCACCTTGGATTAGGTTCAGTTATTCAGGTGCGGTAAGAATCGCCCGGGCTATTTGTACCCCCCCCCCCCCCCGGTACATATCGCCCGGGCTATATGTACCTCCCTCTCTGAGGGGGGAGGTAAAAGTCGCCCGGGCGAAATGTACCCGGGGTACCCGGGGTACGTTTCGCCCGTTACACCGGTACCGGTGACTTTTCTTACTGTTGTCTCATCATAAATAATAACTGGTCTAGAACTGTTAAAAAGTACACCGGAACAGTGTTGCCCAAACACAGCAGCATGATACCTCCTAACCCCAAATTTGTATTTAACATTAAACACTGGTAATTGTGCATAAACAACATGTACAATGTTTATTTCGATTTGATATTATTAATCAACGAATTTTGTTGCATATCTAACAAACTTGCTGGCTACATAGACTCGATAAGGTGCATCTGTCCGCCTGGTTTGCGAATGGTGTGCACCTTGTGCCCGATCCTTATGTTGAAGAAGTATGGTTTGACCTTCTCCTGCATCAAATTAAAGAAGCCGTTCGGTAAGTCATCCATATGGGCACCGTCAAACTCCGCGGACTCCAGGTCCTTCCCAAAATTGTCGAAGATCACTGAAGCGACAGAAGGAGTTAAGCCATTTCATTGGCATTATTGGCAACAATAATAAATATAAATAAAAAATTTGTCGCAAGTCGCGCCGTTTGCCGCGCGACATTTTTTTGTGAAATGGCCTTTAGACGGTCGCTGCACAAATACAGTTTTTTCAGCTTGGTCATCGGGTTGAGTTGAAGCAGGTAGTGGACAGTTGTGTCATCCAGGCCGCAGCCCTGGATTACCTCCAGACTCTCCAGATCATACGAGTGAGACAACAGGTAGGTCAGATATATGCTGTCGACTCACAGCGTGACGGCCCAAGTCAAAACCCTGTATCTCTGCTTTTTGTCATTTCGGGATATTCGCGTTTCAAGTTTTTTGTTTCCATTACCGTATATGAAAGTGTGTGACTTCAATTGGCCAAAATTTTGCAAGGGTTGCTCCTACAGTTACGGGCTTTGTACCCAAAGGTGTGGCTTGCAAAGAGGAGTGCAATGGTAGCTACTATTAACCGCAAAAGTAATGTCGCGACTGTTTATGTGCTTTTCTGTTTATGTGTTGGTAATCCTGGGCGCTGCCGGGTTAAGGATATGTTTATTTGGAGATGATCCGGAATCCACAACACTCTGCTCACTGGTCACGGCCGGGGTCCCTTGGCCGCACGGTCCCGCAAGTGGCCGCACGGTCTGGGTCGCTGTTTGAGAACACAGCTACTTATTCGTGCAACTTATTTTTACGAGTAGTTTGGGTAATTCCATGTGAGATTATACAACTATGTTCACCCGACACTTTTTTTTTTAGGAAATCGAAATTTGGCACTTAGGAGAGCGTATTTTGTCAAGGTCACAGGGACATATTTTTCAAACCAGATAACCCCTATAGGTCACGAGAAATGACGAGGTCAAAAATGGGAACTTTTCCATTCTGATGTTTCCAATAACCCGATCAATTTCTCTAATAATTATGCGTCCCACATACATGCAAAATGGGGCTTAATATTCTACAGGTAACGGCGAACTCGCAGCTAACCTCCAACAAATTCTACGATTAAAATTACGTGTCATTTTGGCAGGTCATATCCCTTCAGTGGTGCAAGTTTCATTTTTGCCATCGTATTAGAGTCCGAGATATAAAATACAGTATAAATAAGGAGGTTGGATGCGCCTCTTTTGCCCTTTTGCGCAATATTACAAAGGTGCGTGACCCTTGACGTGACGACCCGCACAGAGTCGAATTTTAGAAAATTTTAGTGAGTAATCAGCTACTCGTCATAACCTTTCAGTGGTATGCATTTCCATTGTTGTGTTCGTATTAGGTTCCGAGATAGAAATTTTAGGTGATTTGGGGGGTCGCGGGTGCAAAAAGGTTGGGAACGCCTGTTCTATGACAAGGCGGGCAAGTTGGTGGCTCGGCCATCTCAGAATGTATTGTTGTAACCCCATTATACAGGGTGATCCAGCTCTATGGCACCAACAGTTATTGGAAAAATCGCGCAAGCTGCTTGTTTATAAGCAGGTCGTTGCTAAGAGGTGCTATTCCTGATACTCAAGAAAGTATCTCTTAGCAACGACCTGCTTATAAACAAGCATCTTGCGCGATTTTTCCAATAACTGTTGGTGCCATAGAGTTGGATCACCCTGTATTATACGCATATCAAATGAACGAGCGTGAGATGAGGAACATTTTGGAGGCAACCGGCGCAACGGTTTTAACCTAGAGCGTAAAATGGAGATACTTAAAAAGTCCCATTGTTGTGCAAAAAGGGCACATTTCAGGTGGTCAAATGAAATTGTTATCCTCATGCTAAGAGCATGAAATTAATGTGGTGAGTACATGGTCATCTACTCATTACCCCTGGAGAAGGACAACATCACAAGTCTAGCAGTCTTGGAAATAATAAATCCTGAAATGTCCTTTTTTCCCATCATTTGGCCATCTTGGTCATGAATTTAGAGATTTTCTGCTGGTGAGGCCCTCAGGGCAACTGAACCGTGCCGTGGGGTCTTTTCGGACCCCAAAGGAATTAAAGGGACACTCCACTCAAAATACAAGTTGGGTTCTAAAGATCGGGCAAAAAATCCTGATTCCGAGGGTATAAGCAGTTTTTCTTAGAGACGAACGGTAAGGCCAGTGTGAAAGCTGGAAGTGTGTCGTTCGAAAACCGCGCGCGGGGCGGTGGGCGCAGGTGGCGACGCCACAAGAGTGGAACCGGGCGGAACTAGACCAGGCACTCCATGGGCACGCCTGACGCGGCAGGTGTTTACTGTGCGGACTGTGCGCGCTATACTTCTCCGGTTTGCCGCGGGATGGTGTTGAATCGCCCTTCTTAGCAGACGACGCTGGACGACGTGTGTAGATATATGATTTTCCGTGTTACCGTTGGGCGTAGAAAAAAACCGATTGCACATTCGGAATCAGGATTTTTTGCCCGATTTTTGGGGGCCAACTTGTATTTTGAGTGGAGTGTCCCTTTAATGCACCGCAATGAGTGATCCTGAAACGATAATGGCCTGAAACTCCGTATATTCCTAAAAAATTTCCTTTCATGGATCAAATCCAGTTTCATAATTTTCACACCTATCAAAATGTAGATAAGTAGTGGTTTTTTGACCCTTGCTCACGTGGGGTCCGAAAGGACCCCACGTCACGGTTCCGGGCATACTCGTTTGTGTCAGTTCTTATTGCAAGCTATTTTTTCATTGACGTACCTGAGTTTTCGTCAGCGACTTTGCACCGGGAGAATATATACGTCGGGCGACTTTTCGTCGGGCGATTTGTGGCCGGGCGAGTTGTGGTCGGGCGAGTTGTCGTTTAGCGATTTGTGGTCGGGCGACTCCAGGAAGAGTGACGTCATTTGTGATGGGGGGTTCTCCCCCTGTTTCTTTATCCGGTACGGCGCAGCCAACAATGTTAGTTTGAGGTACTTTATGGACGATCTGAACATTGTAGTATAGGCTGGGGTCCAAAAGGACCCCACGTCATGGTTCCCGTCATACTCGAAAGAAAACTCTCCACTACAAAAATGACCTGTTGGCAATTTTTTACAGTATTTACAGGAAGTGCATGTTTATTTCGAATTAGCGATCATTTTAGGCATTGTTCAAAGAATGATTGTACCGTATGCAGGGTGTATCAAAACTCTACCGTAAGCCATGCACCAATGGCATAAGGGGCACCAGAGCATCATTATATGTAGAGGGGTCATCATCTCTAGGCAGCCACATTACGTAGATAATTGATCATTTGCGAAGTAGCGATTGCGTTTAAGCGTGATTGTAGAATAGCAGTGCATCTGGGGGGAACTGCATTCTAAGAGCCCTTAGTGACTACCCCAATAGCAGTGTGGCAGTAGCCCCACAGAAAATAGCTGCGACATCACCTGTGATGCGATTGACGACTGAAGGTTTTCATACCTGCCAGGATATTTTATACATATTGGTTGAGGTCAATTATCTCGGTCATGCGGCGGCCCAGGCCTATGATTCCGATACTGTATATGATCATCTGCTGACCATTACGCCATTGGCATATGGCTTACTGTAGAGTTTTGATACACCCTGTATAGTCAATACACTGAAAAGTATTATATAAAAATTTATAAAAATTAAAATATGGCGCGTGGTTCGAAAAGACCGCACGGCACGGTTCCAGGGTTAAATAGATAGGTCAAGCATGACATGACGCTTATATTAACCCGTGTAAAGGATCTTACCAACGGGCAATGAGGGTAGTATCCTCACAGGATACGAATACGGATACGGTCTGCGGATACGGTATGAGTTGCCAGATCAATG
>JYFJ02003409.1:0-42169 GCA_000934665.2 Catajapyx aquilonaris | reverse complement strand
CTAACAACAGCGAAGCATTTTACGACAATGACGGGGCGCGTTCTATAACACCATTTTTGCGTTCATTTCACTTCGCGTGACGTCAACATTTTCCAGGTAAACAGTGACGTCACCATTTGCCTACATAAAAACCCCAATTACTCCGGAACTGAAACTGATATCTTAAAACGGAATATGCCAAAAAAATCCAAAAAATATGGGCGAATTTATTATGTAGTTTCCAAAATGAAGGCTAGTTCCCCATTATGGGATGCTAGGAAAATGTAACCTCGTATGGCTATAACAGTTGTTGATTACATTACCATGGCAACAGTGACATTCAGCAATATCCATAGTTTCATAATATCGTCAATGATTGATTGTTGTCGATTGCATTACCATTGGAAACAGGCTGCGCAAAGAATGGGTTGTAATTGAGTAACAATCAACAACAATCAAGGATTGTTGCAACGGTTGCCATGTTAACCAATTGGCATGTAATCTCATTTTAATTGTATGGATTCATTAAAATACAGTTCAACAAATCATACAAAATCCACACACATACTTTACTTGTCCAAATGTGGGTGCATTTGCCTCTTGTGTTCCCCCGAAGGGACGCCAGATTTCAGCACTACTCTCAGACAAGGAGAGTAAAAAATATTCCTATATTTCCACATCGACATCATCATTAATAAGTTTTCTAAGTATTACAAACAAAAAATAACTCATAATGCTAATCAACATTCGAGAATTAATTACTAGTCGTCTTCGGAACGTGGAGGTGCAGCCACTGCGCAGCCATTACTTCCTGAGTTAAAATTCAAACACCTGTATCTTAAAAATCTGAAGCGATATTGAGCAGGTTTGAACCTGTATCGTTAGCTGGGACTCTCCTCAAGCCCCCGTCACTACTCCCAGCTCTTTAGCAGCAGAAGAACCTGCGCAAAAAATTAAAATGTAACAACTGTGCAGGTGTCCCCTATAGGGGACACTCGGCATATCTGGGTTAATTTTGTTAGATCACAAATCTGCATTGGAAATCCCAGTTTTGCCATTTTTATGAATTGCATTAAATTGTCTCTGTAGGTGTCATGAACCTGAGATAATTTGTGAATTTTTTTCAAGCAACGATAGGAAATGACCAATTTTTAGCTATTAACATTGGTCGAGGTATATTTAATGACATAAATTACGTGATGACCATGACCAGCGCCGGATTTACAGCAATGCAACCTAGGCAGTTGCCTAGGGCGGCAGATTTCAAGGGGCGGCAAATTTAGGCATACAAAAATAGCAAACGAAAAATAATAAATCATAACTAATGAATCGACAGGAAGTAGGCTTAGGCACAAGGTTGAGAGTTGATAGGAGGAAACTCAGGGGTATCGGTGTTCGGTATGGCCTCGTTTCCTTTTGACGGGTTCATAGGACAAGGGCTTTCGCCACTATTTCCTTGATCAATGACGAAAGAGTGGTAGGAAAATGAGGAAGGAACTGGGAAGGAAGGAAGTTCTCCATCACTTCTATCTTGGCTCTTCCCAGACTGTCATTGTGCAAGTGTTGTATTCAGTTGGTGAAGGTAGAGATAGCATCCAGTGTGTGTGGTTTGAGGATTTCTACTCCTCGCCGCCCCTGCTACAGAATTCAAAGTACACTGAGTTTTCCACTCGGGGCCACCAAAAAAATAAAAATAAAAAGTGCATTTTAATCACTAATCACCTTACTTTTAGGCTTACTATTACGAACGTTGTGCACTTCACGTATAATGTCAGTGGAAAGGGGTGGGGTGGGGGGTGGCAGGTTAGGCAGTGCTTATGGGCGGACAATACCTAAATCAGGCGCTGTCTATGACATTGGTAGGTGGAGAAATAGCCATGACCTTGAACTCATTAATATTAGTCAAATTTTAATCGGCGATTGCTTGGCAGTTGAAATTGGAAGTCATAATCGGCCAATGATCATAAATTAATCTGTTGTTCTTATTTCCTCTCAGCATAATTTGAAAGTAGTGTGATATGTGCAGGAAAACTGGAACAGACAGTGCAAAATTGCATTTCTACCAGGAACTACCAGAAATAGGAGTCATCCATGACAAAAGCTATCATCCATCAGATTCTGTGTATTTTACAGATCATCATCATCACTGGCAGCACTGCCGTTCGCCCAGTTGTTTTCACTCTCAAGAGAAGTCCGGTTGAGCTTTTGCAGATCATCGAGGGAAGGACTTCTGGAGTGTGTCCAGGTTATTGTGCAACTAGTCCTTCTTGAGCAACCACATAAGCAGACTTTCTTTCTTCCAGAGCTCTTCCAGTTCACCTTGTGTACCTCTGGAGGAATGGGCTTACCACTTCCCGTGATTGTTATTTTCAGACACCGAGTGCAATTAGTTATGGCATTATGGTGCAGGGCAAAAGCCCTGCACTTTTTTTTTTCTTTTTCATCTGGCACAACCATGAAAGTCTGTATTTAACAGTGGGCAAAGTTTGTGGCACATGAGCGCTCTGGGTGAACCCCATTGCCCCAGCGTGCTAAATAAATACTGTCCTATTCTTCTTGTTCCACTGACAAATGCATTGATATCTCGCCCCAACATGGCTCTTCCATGAGGCTCATTAGCATATAAGTTGTGCAATTAAGACATGATTCATTCTCAATAAGTAATTCGTTTTTGTAACATTGACATGCCGCAGGTGATTTTCGTGCTATGCGAACTTCATTGGTGTCGGGCAAGTAGTAGTGTGGTTACCATGGTATTACTAGGGTTACCAAGGGTGTATGACGTATCCTGAAAAACCCACGATGTCTGACCTTGGTCTGACCCGGTCTGACCTAACGACACATCTGCAGCACCAGGCGTATTGGGGAAAAAGGTTTCTTTTGAGTCACTCACTCTTGCCTTAAAAATTGCGCACTTAATTAATTGACATGTCAATTAGTTCACCGGATAGGGTATATTGTAATTAATCCGAGTTTATTTAGACAGGGCAAAAACTACATGTTTATTTTAAATCTCGCGCTACCAGGAGCAACTACTGGAGAAGTAGAAGTGATTGATGCCATCTGTCGGGGAAAGCGCGGGCTAGACCATTTTCCCTTCTCACATGTCGCCACCTGTGGGCCTTTGGTGAAAAAGTACGTCCGATTGCGCCATGTGCCATCCATAGAGCATCTCTGGCGCCTTCCTTTGAACAACGCAGACGGCTGGCAGCTAGAAGAGGCTCTCCTCTCCCGAGAGAAAGTGTGTCCACTACTCCACTTCGGTGCCGAACTGGACCTGAGCAGGTACCGTATGGCCTCCAGCCGCGTTGCCGATGATGGACTCGTCTGGATAACATTCACTTGGGTTATTAACGTTGCTTACAGAGATGGAGTCGCCCGAAGAGTCGCCTTATCCTGATGGCTTCATCCATATATCCGAGAATGTATACAATGAATCGGATTCAGATGATTCCCACTCTGATGATGGAGAGGTGAAGCACAGTTTCTCGAAGCAAGATCAAGATCACTGCACCGCCGTGTCGCAGTTTACCAGAATGTTTGGCCAGCTGGGTGACTTCCGCCGCTCTTCAATCCTCTGCGACGTGGAACTGGTGGCTGACGATGGGAATTCAATCCAGGCCCACCGAGTCATCCTGGCAGCGGCAAGCCCTTACTTCAAGGCCATGTTTTCTGGGGGACTTGCAGATGCTCTGAAACGCCGTGTGGAGATCGGAGGGATGTCGTCTGCAGCCTTGACGACTCTCGTGGACTCCATGTACACGGGACGGATTCAGCTGACGCCAGACAGCGTGCAAGATGTGATTGTCGCAGCAAACATGCTCCAGTTGTCCACGGCTGAAACCATGTGCACCAAGTTCATTGCCAACCAGTTAGCGTATTCCAATGCGATTGGCATTCACAGATTTGCAAAATCACACAACTGCACGATATTGGCCAACTTAGTTTCTAGATACATTCTTGAAAACTTCCTCGTCATTTATAAATACGACGAGTTTAAGGAGCTCTCAAAGAAGGAGCTAATTCAATATTTGGAATGTGATACTCTCTGGGTCTATAATCAGAAGCAATTGCTTGATGCTATCATTTGCTGGATTGCCTTTCTCCTAGGAGAAAGGCTGCAACATGCTCATGAATTATTGCAATATGTTAAGTTCTCATCGCTATCAGAACACCAACTTGAATGTGCTATGAGATTTTGCCGTACCCCGCCCTTTAGCGGCATTGTGAGGAGAGAGTGGAAAAGTGCATTGTCTACTGGCCTGTCCAGAGCACCAAAGAGAACTAGGTATACGTACATATACATCTTTGGGGGATGGGAGTATGCACGTTCTGATATGGGGGGTGGCAAGTACTTTTCAAATATTGTGAAGTGTTTCGACACACGTTCTGGGAAGTGGCACAAAGTAGGAAGGTCATGCATTGGAGACTATCTTGGAGCTGGAATTTGTGCCATAGGTTCTGACGTGTACGTTGTGGGTGGTGTGTCGAATTCAGAGAAGAGGCTGCTGCCTTCTTATGTTTTTGACACTTGCAGTAATGTGTGGAAGAAAGAAGCCAGAATGTGGTTTAGACGCTCTTGCTTTGGACTGTGTGAATTAAATGGCTGTTTGTATGCATTTGGGGGACGTGACAGGGACCATACTCTACGGGTCATTGAAAAATGTGACCCCAAAGTAGGCATGTGGCATGTGATTGATCAAATGCCTAGAGCGATGTACGCGATGGGTGTTGTGTCATACCAGGGGCTGATATACGTGGTAGGTGGGATTGGGGAAGAAGGAACTGTCACAAAGGACTTTACGTCATACAACCCAGCAACAAGAGAGTGGCGGAAAAAGGCCCCTTGGTTGAATCCTCGCTTCAACATGGGTGTTGCTGTCATTGGCGCACATTTGTACGTTGTGGGTGGGTCTATTGATGATGCAGACTACTCTCCCTCCAACGCAGTTGACAGGTATTCTTTTGACCAAAATGAATGGGTGACTGTGACCCATCTGAAGCAGGGGGTATCAAAGCCTGGAGTTTGTGCTGCTGGTGGCTGCTTGTACGTTATTGGTGGAGAGGTGGGAAGGGGAAGTGCTGCAAGGGAAATGATTTCTGAAGTTGTGGTTTACAATCCTGACAAAGATACATGGGAATATGCCAAGTCAATGGGTAAACCGAGGAGCAAAGTTGGGGTTGTGGTAAGTAGGCAGTAGTGTTGTGATTAAACCTAGTGTCATCTGAAGGTTGAGATTGGTGGGGACAGATTTTCCCAAAGATAAGCTTGGGTACCTGCCTGTTTGGCTGTCCCCTGATTCCCATTGGCCCTGGGCTGTGGGCAGGGTCAGTGGGATAGTGGAGGACCTAGTCCCAAACCAGTTGTAATCTCACCAAGAATATACGGACAGGTCTGTTGTGCGACAATCAAAATGTATGAGATGATTATTTCATGTTACCAGTGTGATATACGGGAGTGCTGATTCCATAATAATTTTTTATAACCTTTGTACTTGGGAATATTTTTCTTTCATTTTTCTAATATCCCTGTATTTTTTAAATATGCGGATTCCAGCTGTGTCATGCTTTTAAACGGAATGTACCGTACAGTGATGACCTGAGAGAAATCAAAAAGGGAGGAAATGTATGGGAAGGTGCATTTGAATAAAAATTGAGAAAAAAATATTTCTTCATATATTTGTGTTGTGTCCGTATCGGTCCTTATGGTTTGCTACTACCAGTGACAATGTTGCTTAATATTGTTTGTTGTCACTGTCTGTTCAAGCCACCATAAATGTAAGGAATTCAACCAATCACGATCAAGCATTCCATGTGAAGGACGAATAGCCGCCGAGTTGTCACTGGCACGTGTAAACGGATCCGTCAGTTATAATAATGATAATAATGATGATCTGTTACTTCAACAGCGTGTGTCATTACAGAATTAATTGCGCCCATGTGACCACATTCCAAACTTGTAATAATTGCGATATAAATAAGAGTGAAAGGAGTTGGCAACGCTGTCTCTCCAGAGGCCATCTTGGTTCTTCTCGCCATTCGCCCAGTTGTTTCAGTCAGAAGGAGGCGAAGTCTTGTTGAGCGAAAGGGAAGGGAGCTCTGGAGCCTGTTGGTGCAGAAATATAACGAGGTAATATTGCCAAGCAAGTATACAGAGGGAGAGGCACACCAGCATGTTGTTGTGGGCTGTAAATAGACGAGAATCAGTTCACGACTTGCTGTGTTCAGAATTTGGCTTCTATAGTTCGAATGACTCCCTCTGCGGCAAACCTCCAGCCGCATCTGTCTCTCCTCTGGAGCAGGCTCTGGAGTCCCCAGCCTGATGGGGACCCTCGTGTTTCCATGAGAACCATAAGGTCCTGGTCAAAAATGGTATGGGAGTTTGGTCCCTACATTTCCTGCCGTACATGCATCACAACCTACAGGGTGACTCGAAAGTCAGGATACATAGGTAATTGGTTGCATTGTTGGTTTCCAGTTGTGCCAACCATGCCAACTCATCATGTACTGACTGTCAACAATCCAGTAGTTGGCACAACTGGTAACCAACAATGCAATTACCTGTGTATGCTGCTGGCTTTAGAGTCACCCTGTAACACTACCGGACATTATGGCATATCCTAAATGTCAACTACGGCATTGGCGTTACCCACGTAATAGACCGTGGTCCAACATTGAATGTGATCCACTCCCAATCAAGGCCAGTGTAACGGGTATAAAGAGGGTGGGTTGGTTGGGTAAGGGACACATTTTCATTCTGAATTACTGTCAGAGCCGTACTAGTAACCACCAGATATAGCAACCAACTACTAGAACATCCCTCTCATCTTTCCGGCTATTCTGTAACTCCCATCATCGTGGGAAGTGATGATAGTAACAATGTGCTTTCTCAAAATAATATGCCCTCAGCCCACTTATTCCGATGCCAATCATTAGTAAGCATGCAGAGCCGTCACTAGGTCGCCCAGCATCAATCACTACCTGTAAACAGTGGCAACAATAGAAAGAACACTAAGCGACCTCCGTGTGATGATGTCAGAACACGCCCTTTATGGCGCAGTTGCCATGTAACACCAACATCGTTGTTTCCATTTATTATTAGGGTATATGCAATTATGTCTGGTAGTGCACCCTCCCACTCTCAACATACAGGGTGTAAATGAAATAAGTGCACATTTTTTGAGGAATGATAGTGTGACTTGAAAGAAAATTATTTTGCCAATACACTTGGTGCCGAAGAAATGAGTGTTTGTTATGTCTCATACCCTTAGTAACCACCATGATAACAATGTTCACTAATATTTAGATGCGCATCTGTGTGACAGGCAAAGAGTTCTGCTACAATAATTTTGTATATCTAGAGAAACTAGTTCCTCTCCTTTCCCCATGTCCCTGGCTGAGCCAGGCCACCATCTTTACTTGGGTCGAGCTTGATTGTTGACACTGTGTACTTCTTCTGCTATGGGATGACATCTCTATGGACCTATCAACTACTGTAGTAACATCTGGGACAACAATGAATTAATCCAAGTCCGCCATCTTTACTTGATTCCTATTGTGTCCTGCCAGATCCTGCCTCACATTTCACCCCAAGTCGTCTCTTTAGGTTTATTATAGCAGATCTCTTTGGTGACAGGTCGCAAAACAGTCAACTACAGTGCGGAAAACGAAAGGTCGATCTGACATCATCATTTTGTTTACCAACTCCTAGTCAATGGAAATCTGCCAAATGCACCTCTGGACCAATTGTTGGCACATTGTAATTTTTTGTTGACCAGTCTCCCCCACATATGTAGAGGGCTGTGAGCGTAGTTGTGCTCCTCCCGCGGTAGAATGTTCTATTTGGCGATGGCGTCGGTCCACAGAGCACTACTTTTAGGGTCACGTTCGACCGGACGCTTTTCTGAACCAACCTAAACAATTCTTTCCAATGCAGCGAGGTCAGTAGGGTAATTCGCAGAGCCAGCCACCCGAGACAGGGATGGAAGTGGTGCTCTGTAGAGGGAAGGCAGCGCCAAGTCTGTGCTCAGCTAAGGTCACGCAAGTGTCAACAAAAAAGAACACTATTTACTCCTATTGTTGTATGAGGACATGTACATGGAAACAGGAAAAGCGGAAGGTTAGGTACTTTTGGCATATTTCCGTTGATTAGGAGTCGGTAAACAAAACGATGACGTCGGATTGTCCTTTCGTTTTCCACACTGTATAGTTGTAGTAGGATGGTTACCATGGTGGTTATACTGGTTACAAAGACTTTGGCCGGGTTTCACGGAGCAGCTGATAACTTAGAACCTTGGTTGTAACCGAAGAGTTCTGCTATAATATACATGGTGTTTCTTGCTAGTAGTCAACCCGAAGTCAGCATATTCCTTGGGCCAAAACAAGTCGAAAATGCAGGGGTGAGAAATGTTGGGGGACCAACCTTTAACGAAGTAGATGACCAGAAACATTTGCCAGTGGTTGCCGAAGGAGCAGGATATGAGTGGGAAAATAGTGACTGTTGGCATTTGCAAGGTCGCCTCTATCGCAGAAGTGATTATCTCAGCTCATATCCTGTACCTTCAGGAACCACCAGCCAATGTTTCTGGTCACTACCTCGTTAACGGTTCGTCCCCTGACATTTCTCCCCCCTACATTTTCGACATGTTTTGGCCCAAGGAATACTCTGACTTTGGGTTGACCTACTAGTAAGAACACCCTGTGTATATATCTAGAGAAACGATTCCCGGTATCCTTTCCCCATTTCCCCTGCTGAGGCATCCGCCATCTTTACTAGGGTAATATTGTTGCCTGCCTCACATTTCACCCCAAGGTGTCTCTGTAGCTATATACTTCGTATTATAAGAGGGCTGCCCAAAAAAAGATTTACAATTCATTTTTTTGCCACAAATACAGTGCCTGTATATGTCGGAAGATAGTCACACATTATAGATAGAATCCTCCTGGACCCTAATGTATTACCACCACAGGTGTGTAAACCTCTCCAGGCCCTCCAGGAATCACTTTTTGGAGGTGCAACGCACCCACTACCAGACAATTGCTTACAGTCAACAACTGTCAACAATGTCCTGGAAATGGTGTTGGCGGAGGGGTTTTTCCCTGGATCTGGCTTTGGATGTTTCCACCATACTTCTCCGACCTGCCCCCCTGTGACTGTCACCTGTTCAGAGACATGAAAAAACCCCTTCGCCGATGCCATTTTGCGGATATTGTTGAGCAGGAAGCAGTTGTCCTAGAGTGGGTATGCAGCACCACCAAAAGGTGGTTGCAGGAGGGCCTGGAGAGGTCGTCACACCTGTGGAACTACAGTAGTTCATTCGGCTCCAGGAGGGTTCTATCAATAATGGTTGCCTATCTGCCGAACTGTACGGGCATTGTATTTGTGGCAAAAAAATTAATTGTAAATCTAAGGATTTGCCAAAAAGAAACTCGGATATATAATATTCTTTGCTCGATGAAACCGGCCATGAGAGATAGTAGTTTAAGGGTGTTCATGAAATGCCTGACTATATTTCTTTTCAATGAAGTGGGAGGCATTTCTTCAGGTTGTAAACTTTGGCCTTTGACCCAACTACTACACCTATTACACAACTCATGATTTTGAAATCACATCGTTTTGCTGGCACCATAATAACATTTTCAGCTTTTGTTATAGCTTTCGTAGCTGTCACAGCATTCAGTACTGCTACTTTCATCAGGGGATCTCATGCATTTTGACACCTGTGTAGAAATGTGCCAGTTAGTGCAGTAAATACTGGTAATACCATATGGTGCTGATTTCTTTACAGCTTGTGTCATGGCCGCCTCATTCCCAAAAACTGTGCCAGAGTCTTCAGATGAAGAGTCTAAATCAGGGAGTGATGAGACAACTTCTGACGACGCGGAGGCAAGGATTGTCGCACTTTATTATCATAATTCAGACATGTTGCGCCAACTGGACAACTTCCGCCACTCCTCTATTTGCTGTGATGTCGACCTGATCTGTGAGGATGGGACTTCTCTTAAGGCCCACCGAAACGTACTTGCAGCATCCAGCCCCTACTTCAAGGCCATGTTTTCTGGGGGACTGGCGGAAGAGGGGCAGTCTCAAGTGCCCATCCATGGGGTATCGTCTGCAGCCCTGAATATGCTGGTTGATTGTGTGTATACTGGACGCATGGAGAAGTTGTGTCAAGGTAATGTGGGGGAGGTGGCCGTGGCAGCCAACATGCTTCAGATGCCCACAGCCGAAGCCTTGTATATGTGCACCAAGTTCATGCGCCAACATCTGGACAAGTCCAGTGCAATTGGTGTGCACAGATTCGCCACTGCATGTAACTACACCAAGTTGGCTAATTGGGCCTCCAGATTTATTGAGGACAACTTGGATGCTGTTTCTACTTCAGAAGAGTTTATGGATCTGCCAAAGGAGGATCTGCCACAGTACTTGATGAGCAGTAAAATAAACTGCTATAGGGAGGGAAGAGTCTTCAGAGCTTTAATTGCCTGGATTGAAAAGTCAGTAGAGGAGAGGCGGATTTATGTGCATGAACTGTTGAAGTGTGTGAAATTATCAATAGTACCATACATGAGTACTGTTTGTGATACCGTATGCAATGATGCTGCCCTGAAAAGCATTTTGAAGTGTAAGTTTGAGGATGCAAGAACGAGCTTTTCAGGAGAATCAAAGGTAGAAGAAAGATCTGGGATGACTACTTTCATATACATTGTTGGAGGATTGAAGGATGGCAAGAAGGGGGAGCATATCTCTTCCAAGACTGTAAAGTTTTTCAACATGAGTTCTGGCAAGTGGCACACGTCAGAGGGTGTTTGGTCCAGTGATGACCATCGTATCACTCGAGAGAATCCCGGCATTGCTGCCATTGGATCAACTGTTTACATGGTAGGTGGTCTCACTGCAGATGGGGAACTGTTGAACTCGTATGAGTTTTTCAGCACAAGTGAGGAAACTTGGTTTAAGGGTGAGGGCAGACTGGAAGTTGGCCGTGAGAAATTTGGCCTGCAAGAATTAAATGGCTGCTTATATGCATTTGGGGGGTATAACGATGGGTGTGCTGAGGATGATTCTATCTTTAGGAGCATTGAGAAGTTTGATCCCAAGAATGGTGAGTGGCATGTGATTGACCACATGCCCAAAGAAAGGGATGACATAGATGTTGTTTCTTATGGAGGTCTGATTTATATGATATATGAGCTAAAGGATTCAGTGTATTACTTGATGTCTTACAATCCAGAAACAAAAAAGTGGAATAAACTGGCTCCCTGGTTGAATGCACGCCGGGACATGGGAGTTGCTGTCCTTGATGGCCACTTGTATGTTGTGGGTGGATACGCAGTGGGTAGGGATGACTGCTTACCTTCAGATGCAGTGGACAGGTATTCTTTTGAGCGAAACGAGTGGGAAAAGATCACTCCTATGAAGCGGGGGGTCATAAACCCAGGAGTGGCAGCTGCTAATGGCTGCCTGTTTGTTCTTGGTGGAAGAGTTATTGTGAGTGGGAAAAGGGAGGATGTGATTACTTCTGATGTTGTGTATTATAATCCCAAGACCGGCGAATGGAACTCTGGGATATCAATGCCAAAACCCCGATGCCGGTTTGGAGCTTTTACAGTACAATATTGATGTAAGAGTGTGCTCATGCAGTCTTATCATATTTTTTTCTCACTCCCAGAGTGTGATGATAGGATTATAATTACGATGAGTTCACAGTAGTTATTCACTATTTTATCCAAGCCTCCATTTTAGTAGGTAATGATTTGAAAATTTAAAACTTGTTACCCATTTTGTTGTAGTGGTGTCGCTGTGGTATTGGATCATTAATGAAGTGTCACACTTTTGTCTGCGAGATGTTTGGTTTAACGAGTGACATCAGTCAAGAGTGCCATTATCCAAATCGCAACGTCCTTTTCTTTTTTTCATGATATAGGAATAGGAAGAACGTTTGAATCAATTTGGTACAAGCAGTTTCAGTGCCTCTTTTTAACTCCCAGCCAGTGGATTAATAAGAAGTGACACATTTTTCACCTGGTATTGTGAAAGTGTATTCATGTTGTATAATTTGGTTATTTGAAAACCAGAAATAAAGAACTGCTCTTTCCATTAATGAGAGATAAATTTTTGTACCCTTGGCAAGCATTGATAATGTGAAATGATCCCTTTTGTGACTGACAAGGGAACCACAGAGGCTACCCCCCTCCGATTTGGCTGAAACTCGTTTGAGCGGTAAATCATGTGCCATGAACACTGTGGTGGAAATCCTAGCCATTTCCAAGATAGAAGCAACAGGAATAACCTAATTTTGGCCAAGCGCATTTTGATGGTGAGTTCAATTGATGAAATACCTGACATTTTATTGTACCGTACTTTATATTACGTATACAGTACATAATTTTATTTTGTATACACTAGTCAACCCCAGTATGGTTCAGGAGAAAACAGGTGATCTTGGCTGATTTATAAGCTCCAAATTACAATTTTGCTGCCTTGTTGAAGAATGTGGAATTTGTTTGCCCTTTAAACTGGCCATAGAATGACAATGACTGACAATGAGAACCATCCAGAATTTTAATTACAACTTCTATGGCAAACACTTATTTACTTCACACTGAGGGAGTCAACAATTTTCTGGGGAATGCAAAACCTTCAGAGGTCTCGTTATACTACCTCCAGAAAATATTTTATGGCTGGAAAAGATGGAAATGCAATGATGCTACAGACGTTGAAGCTTAGAAAGCAGTGGGAAGCTGAAGAGCCTGCCTGGACAAACAAGTTGCAATCGCAGTACCTGGGAGACTTGCACTTACATACTGCTGATGGAGTTAAGGTGTTGTTGCTAGGTGGAAAGAAGGGACCTCGTGACCATCTGAATGATTAGGAAAATGATCATTTTCAGCATCTCTGTGTATAATCCACATGAGGATCCGGATGGGAAAAGTTCCAGACCACCACTTTCATGGTCAAACTGGGGAGTCAGAACCTGTGCGCTGTGCGGGATATGATCACGTGTGACCAGGGATGGAAAAAGAACCGCTTCTTAGAAGGAAGCGGTATTTGAGCACTCGATACATTGAATGGGCCTCGGATGGTTCCCGGGGTATGGGACCTTTTGCCAGAGCCTCCATGGCAGACGCCCCCTTGCGTAGCCTCAAGTTGCAACGGGGGTATCTTTATTTGTACATGCATCTTCAAGGGTGTGAACACCTGCTGATATTTACAGATGCATGGCTGTATAATCCTACTCTTGAGCCCGTTGCACCTCAGCCAGCATATCCACTGATTGATCGCACTGAAAGACGAATTAAGATGTGTTGCATGGTCTGCAAAAGGATGTGCCCCAGTTGGGTAGTCATAGGTAACGATCGACTTCCTAGTGTTGCCCGTACCTGTTTTGTAAGAAGTGTTTCATTTTGTTATGATGCAGAAGGGAAGAAGATAGGCAACTTTAGTGCCTATCCATGCCACAAGTGTGGTGATGGTGGTAAAATTATTTGGATGCAGGAGTCAGTATGCAGAGTGTTTCTCAACTAAAAGCCAAATGCGTTTGATTATTTTGAATATCAATCATTCTGAGCTTGGTCGCACAATTTAAAATGCAAGTGATGCCAGTTAATTTTTCAAATACGTCATTGATCATGTTGTATATGAAGAAGTTATCTTGTGCTGATTGTGTGAGGTCCAGCTGATCATGATTTATTCATTTCCGCACAGTGTCTGAATAATCACATATCAAAAGGTCAATGAACAAAAACTAGGGTCATATTGCTCATGATAAGGCACTGGGTACTGGATAATTTTAATTGCTCAGTACCCAGCACCATGAATGTATTATTGAATGAAACGGATGCAATGTAACAGCATTTTAACCATTAAAAGTGTTGATTACATCAGATTTGAAAAAGCGCGGTCGTTTTTTGTCAGAGACATCTATTGGCCAAATCGGTTAACAACGCCCCTACCGGCCACTATGCCAAAGTACTCCCAGCTGTTCCGTTTGCTTACACCTTCTAGTCACACCGTTCCAACCAATCACACATCACATTTGGGCCAGTCGGGCCAATCGGAACGTCGCATGATCAGTGACTGGAATGTGTAACCTGCCTCTTGTCAATCGACAGGATCGAACGTTCGCAGACTTGGTTTTTTCTCTCTCTCTCCGTGTCTCTCCCCAGTTTTGTTCAAGGCCTGGATTCCTTGTTCAACTTGTCTCATTTAAGAAGAAGAAGGAAATATCCATGGAAGGGCCCATGGAAGGCGATGCTGCCTCGTCTGTGCTGCAGTTCTCCCCATTCGTGTCCACTGTGGAGGCCAGCTTCTGGCACAAGCTCTCCCAGCTGAAGCTCGAAGTGTACGGACTGAAGGAGACACCCACCAATGTCACAGGGTTCTACTCCTACTCGGACCCAGCCCCGGTCCAGGGTGGGCCTGTCCTACCGCAGAGGCTCACCATGGACTTCTCTGCATTCAACCAGTACGTTCGTAGAGGACATTTTAGGTATACCGAGGTGTGACACTTAACAATCTTGCAGGGAAGATGTACCCAGCAACTGTCACTGCAAGTCGTTTGGAACGGTCCTCGTTAAGAACACCCTGGACGCTTTCAAGGCGTGCGATAAGACAAAGGTGCTGGAATCTCAAGGAGACGAGCTGTGGCAGGACATATCCAGCGGAAGGGGATTCAAAGATCCAACTCTGCTCTCCAGGTTCTCCATCTTGGTCTATGCTGTGAGTGCGGAAAATACGGGAGACTTGGCAGGAGATGAGAACCATTTTGTGTGTTCAATGATTTAAAAATATGTTGAATTTCCTCTGCAGGATCTGAAGAAGTACCACTATTACTTCTGGTTTGCGTTTCCAGCCCCTTGTTACCCAGATAAAATACAGGTATTGTCTACGGAAGTACTGGATGAGTCTCTGTCTGAAAAGCAAGTGGCCAGCCTCCAGAACTCTTTTAGCAACTCGACCGAAGCTGTTTCGAGCGGGTACTTCCTGGTTCATCTGGAGGAAGATGATGCCAGCTTTCTTCACTTGCAGCAGCTGCAAAACTTCCCGTCGCCATCTGATATCATGATTGGGTTTCTCGATCCTTGCACGTTGCCCAAAAACCCAGGGTGGCCCCTTAGGAACCTGCTTGCTCTAGTTGCGTTTCACTGGTAAGATGCTGCTTCTCTTTCTTTGCTTGCTGATGCTTAGTTTCATGTACATTTCAGGCAGCCTTCCACGTCTGGTCCGCTTCGAATTCTGTGTCTCAGGGTGCGTCATCTGCCTGACAATGGAGGGAAGGACCTGAGTTCAAGCCTGGTCATCACTGTGCAGCTGCCGATTGAGGGGAAGCCCAGTGCAGCTCCAAAGTTTGTCGGATGGGAGAAGAATGAAAGAGGCAAATTTGGCCCCAGAATGGTCAACCTCAGCGGGAACATGGATCCTCTCAAGTCAGACATAATTTTACTTAATGTTTTGCTAATCAGGATTGGTTGATTGTGAATTGTAGTAGCTGATACATGCCATGTGTACTTACAGGCTGGCTGAATCATCTGTTGACTTGAACCTGAAGCTGATGAAGTGGAGGCTTCTTCCCACCTTAGACCTGGACAAGCTGAAGGGCACGAAATGTCTCCTTTTGGGAGCTGGAACTCTAGGCTGCGGAGTAGCTAGGTGCTTGCTGGCAAGTAATTTCATCTGCTGGATTGTTGTCTGGGAAATATGAGAGGACAGCAATGTTCCTCTGAAGTAAGGAGAACAGGAGGACCATTCGCAGTTTTCTCCAATCATTACGAACAGTAGGCTTAGGAAATCTTTTTTTTTCTTCTTCTTCTTAGATGCATCCATCTAAGAATGTAGAATCTGTTGAATATTATTTTTGATTCATTGCCTTACATGCTTGGGGCATAATCTCAAGACGAAGTTATGATGATGATGTCGGGGATTTCCATTTCTGTAATAATGCTCATGTGGTATGTGTATGTACCCTTATTGATCAAACGGTGAAAGTGCAATACCCAAAAGTGTGTGTAAGGTGCATGGCTCAGACTTACAACCGTGAGATTGGTGGTTCAAGTCTTGGTGGAGAATATATTTTTCTCCTGCTTTTCAAACCAGAACGCGGTGTTTACATAAATTATTTGTAAATTACATGGGATTATAAATTTTGCCTATTTGTTTTTCTCTCATGAATGTGCATTTTCCCTTTCTTAGCCTTGCTTTGAAAATTCTTGTTCAGAAATGTTTCTTAAAAAGCAAAATATGATGTGTTAAAGAATTACATCTACAAATTAACATATTCAGATAGGTGAATGACATAAAGCACATTTTGAATCGAAAATATGGTTTGGGCAGGATTGGAAGCTGATGGAGCAGCACATGAGGCAAGAAGATATTCCTTGTAGAAACAAAAGAGAAGCAATAAGTCTAGCTACACATTGTACAGTGTACAAAAGCTCTTTTTTTTGTCATAATATTGATGGGATTTTTGTTGATCATGAAGAGGAAAACATACCTCATTAACATTCACAAAAATTTCCCTATCATCCGTCAGTTTTGAAATGAACAATGCATAATTGCAAAAATCCGGAACCTGAAATTTTCAAATTACTTGAACATGGTAAAATAATAATTAACATTTTGTAAGCAGGTTACCTTCCTTGTAGAATTAACTGACAGCCATTACTCCAGTATAAATAAAGTTCATGTCAGTTTTGTAACGATAATATCAATTTTATGTGGTCAGCATAGTGAGTTTGTTTACTTTCAACATGATGCGAAACATGTTCATGAATGAGGGTGGCTCCTTTGCAGGGTTGGGGCGTGAGGAACATCACCTTTGTGGATAACTCACGGGTGTCTTACTCCAATCCTGTGAGGCAGTCTCTCTTCTGCCACGAGGACTGCCTGAACGGCGGGAAGCTAAAGGCAGAAGCAGCTGCACAGGCACTCCAGAAGATATTTCCAGGAGTGGTTAGTGCTCCACAGCTAATTTCTGGAGGTCTAGTCTTGTGTTAACCACGTTTTATTTCACTACAGACGAGTGAGGGGTACCAGCTTAGCATCCCGATGCCTGGCCACACGGTTTCAGAGAGTATGATGAAGGAGGTGGAGGAAAGTGTGCAAACCCTGGAGCGATTGATTCAGTCCCATGATGCCATCTTTCTCCTCATGGACACAAGGGAGAGTCGATGGCTGCCAACTGTCATGGCTTCATCGTATGGGAAGGTGTGTTAGGATTTTTAATGGTTTACAAATGTGTTAAGATGTAGAATTTTGCGTCAAAAAACCACTGGAGGTAATACTAGAGAGCATTGCTATAACTGAGCTGGATGAGATTTTCTTGGCTTCTAAAGAAGTTGCTTCAGAGTTGCATTTGACCCGTGCTGGTCACGTGTCAGTGGGTGATTTTCCAGCCGCAGTTTTTCACAACTACAAAGCCTTTGAAAAAACCAATTATCAAAATACGAGGGCCAGCCAGAAAATAAGTTTGGCTATGCTACAGTTTCAATGCCATGTGGTGGGCAGGGTAAAGAGGAGCATGGGCAGTTACAGTGATCCTTCTGGTACTAATAGGATGGTACCCTAGGTGCCGTCTTGCAACTTATGCGCAGGTCTGGGGAAATGTGGGCGGGCATGCTCTGCTCACCACACGGTCTCATCCAACAGCTGCCGCTCCTGCGCATAAGCTCCAAGATGGGGCCTACCCAACTTATTAAGTACCAGAAGGACGTACGTAACTGCCCATGCTTGTCTTTACCCTGCCCATCACATGGCATTGAAACTGTAGCATCATGAAACTTCTTTTCCAACTGACCCTCGTACTACACTCTTGTCACACACCACCATAAATCCAAGCAGTTTACAACACCCTAGTGATCTTCCTTTCTGAGCAGAGAGATATGATAATAATGTGCAAGGTCTTGTCCTGCCAAATGAAAGGCTTGCACCTCATAAGTTTTCTCACCTGTTGGCCTGCTGCCTCTCTTGGGCCAGTCTCTCTGATCAGTTTCGCCATTCTTTTATAGTTGGAAGTTATACCTCACCATACATGTTAGGCTGTATTTGCAAGACCTCTTGAAGCTACGGCAGGCTTTTCATTGTGTTTTCTGCTGAATTTTAGGGTGTGGCTGTGCTAGGTATGATTTCATTTCTGCTGAAAACGGGGGGACTGGCCAATTGGTTTTTGAGGCTCTCTGCGCATTCCAAAAGTTTATTTCAGCTTCTCATGAACATGCTTTCCATTCACAGATTGTGATCAATGCTGCCTTGGGATTCGACACTTACCTGGTGATGCGGCATGGGTTTAGCCCCAGCTCTGACTTGACACCGCCTTCAACCCCAGAAGAATCATGTCCTCCAACATCTCGTATAATAAGGGGAGACCAGCTCGGATGCTACTTCTGCAATGACGTGGTTGCCCCTGGAGACTCCACCAAAGACCGTACCTTGGACCAGCAGTGCACTGTCACCAGGCCTGGGGTTTCACAGGTCGCGGCAGCTCTTGCCACAGAATTGTTCGTGTCTATGCTCACCCATCCCCATGGGTTAGTATCTCAATATGCAACACTGGCTTTTTTTGGTTACTTGAGTTTTGAATTAACGAGGTTTCACTTACGGTACATCAATAAAATATCAAATAAATCAATAAAGGTATCATCCTCTTACCATATATGCAAAATATTTAACTAAAATGAGTTCTCTCTCTTCATAGTGCCTTTGCTGGTGCAGAAAACTCTCAAAAGGACAGATTCAACTGCCCGGACGAGCTGCAGGGTCCCTTAGGTGTGGTTCCTCACTCAATCAGGGGCTTCCTGTCCCAGTTCCAGTCTATCCTACCTGCTTGCCAAGCCTTCAATCGGTGCACAGCATGCTCCCCGCAGGTTATCCAGGAGTTCAGGACCAAAGGGTTCCAGTTTGTCTTGGATGCTCTCAACTTTCCAGCCACACTTGAGGATCTGACAGGACTTACTGAACTGCATCAGGAAGGGGAAACGGCAGAGGTACGGACTTCAAAGCACTTTCTTATCATTGGCGACATGATTGGGGTGTCGATGATGGCCTGTCTGGCATTCCCTTCTGATCATAGGGAGTCCTCATTAGATTATGAGGATTCATTATTCACGATGAAAGTTTTTTGTCGTTGTGTTGGACATTCTAACTGATGTATCCAAATTCAGTGACCAGCACTGAAAAAAGCATGGTAATTTGAACACAACCATATCATGACTCATATCGACATTTTAGTGCAAAACATTTGGATGCTATCATTTTCCTCTGTTATAACGATATGGCACTCAATTATTTGATAAAATGAGGACTGCCTCTGCATCAGGATGTGACCAGAATGGTATGACAGGACCACGTTTCAAAATAATAATGACTTGCAGGTTTTGATGACATTTCTTTGTTGTTGGCAGGTGTGGGAGTTGAGCGACAATGATTCTGGCGAAGCTGAATAATCCCAAAGTTAGCAACATACCTTGTATTATGTATACTGTGTATACAAGTGCAGCATTCCGATGGGTAAGGGGTAAAGTTGTTGGACTTTGAATATTTCCCACCCTTTTAAAAGCACTGCGCTGGTGACCAGTGTGATTTAGCTTCTCAGTATTGGTCGGTTTGCGACTGAATTTTACTGTAATATTGTTATACTTAATAGAGCATTTATTGTAGTGGTGCTTGTGAGTTGTCCCACTACTAGTATGTCTGCAAGCCTATGTTTCACTGGTGCTAATGTTGCACTCCAGGTTGGGAGGGAAGTCGTCGGAAGTCTGCAAGTGAAACTGCTTCAATGCGGAAGATGTAACTTGAGTAGCACATTCCTGTGAGAATTTACAGATGTGAATGTTGCCATACGTATGTTGCAACACACAGTCCAGTTGTTCTACACCAAATAACTGGTGCAGATTCTGACACTAATTTGCCTGTCCTGACCTCACCATGCTTCCCTGCTGCGGCATCTACGTAAATATATGCAAGCCCAACTATGCAACTGAACTCGACTCTCTGCTACCAACTCTGTTCATCCAACCATTGCAGCCATCCAAGTTGAAGTGCCACTAACTCGAGGGACTGCGTTTGTGCTGAATGATGGGTTAACAGCTGCCTGACGAGTGACCGCTCTTCTTCAACCTTTCTGACCAGTTGTAAGAACTGATGACTGCACTGCCATAGGATAGAATTTATTGGCAGCAAATTTGAATGTAATTTATTGCCTCTTGCATAATGTTTATTTAAGGGCAGGTCCTGTCACATCATATAGTCGGAGGTCACTAGTTGCGGATGGTATTGCCTAGGTCTGTAGTGTAAACTTGATTGTGAATACCTTTTAGCTCAATTTATTATTATTTTTGCTTTAGGCAAGAAATCCGTAGAATGAGATCTTAGTTGTTCATTTTATTGTACTATCCTTGTACAATATTCCGTGTGTATTACTTGAAGTGACATTTTCCACCCACACTGGCTGGGATTTTCAGGCAGATCACAGATGTAGCCAAAAACCCTGCAAATAGCTACAGTTCAGATGTGGTAATTGCATAGCTTGGGCCAAATACGAGATACCAAATAGCCATCAGCTCTTGACAATATAGGTGGAATTATCGTCCCACAGTTAGTTACTGCTAACTTAGCAGTGTTGGCAATAGTACTGCTAAGTTAGCAGTAACTACAGCAGCAGGACGAAAATTCCACCCAGTGTGTCAAAAAGATTGTAATAAGAATAAAGAATCTAGCCAGAGTAATATTTTAACCCATCATTCAGTGTGATAAATGTTATCAGATGCTGCTGCTGCATGCAAATCCAACTGCCATCATCTCATGAGTGTGGCTGGTGCTAGTAGTGGGACGAAAACCAGCCAATTTTTGTTTTGCGGAATGGTACTCGTAACATGTCACATACCACGTTTTGCAATGTTCATGACTGTTGACACCAATAAAGTGGGATTGTGAACCCTTATTAAGCGTTGCATCCACAACTTTTCAGAGTGCTATAATGGTGTCACTTTTTTTAAGAAGTTTCATGGCATAAAGTACTAGTAGGAATGTACTGTATGTGTGTGTAGTATATACGGTATGTGTGGGTGAAAGATGGCGGTTTGAGCTTGGAAGCCTTTGGTGCAGGTGTCGCCAGCTCTGGCTCGAAAACCCCCATTGGGGGGAATGTAGAGGGGTGGTGTGTGGTAGAGGGGTGGTAGAGGTATGAGGGGAGGGTCGCTCAATGGCTTCATTCCTTCCACGCTCCATTCATTCCTGGCATTCCTCACAGATTAGGCGGCGCAGGGAACGGTGGTGGTCGCACACATCGCGCTCTCAACTCCAGCTCAAACCAGCAACACATCGCAATATTAGTGCCAACGTGAGTATTCCTCACCATTATTTTTGCAAACAACATATTTTTTTTATTTACTAGGTAGCAGTACTCTCTCGGTGTACCGGATATTACTGTTTGCATGCGAAGTAACGTGAGGTATTTCTCAACCTCATGACGTACAAGCAGGTGCTGCCCTTGGAGAGGATTTAAAATGTGCGGAATAATATTCTGCAGTAATTTTTGCGAATGCAGCCGGATTCGGGCCTGGTCGATAAGACCAGATTTTGCGGACCTTTTTTATTCGCATGCTTCTGATATGTATACCGCCAACCCGGTGCGAAAAAGCTGGAATGAGAAGTGGATCAGGCGGACATCCTTCTTCGAGAGAGGGCAGGAATTCCTTCGCAACGATGCGCTTCATGGATAGAAAGAAAGAAAAAAGAAAAAAAAAATTGCAACGAACAGAATGCGACAAATTTTTTTTGAGCGCACTTTGACCCCCTTCGCATCACAAGTAATATAAAATCCAACCCCCTGGTAACCTCTCGCTATCTTCAAGCTGGAGAAGTTGCATTTACGATAAAAAAAAGAGGCTTGTGTACAGTATACGTGATGGAATTTAGCATACAAGGACTTTTTCTTTTTATGCCTACGTAACGAGCGGCGAGTAAACATGTATCGAAATTCCTGGCATTCACTAGCTCACTTTCATGCACGTGTCTCTCTGCAGGTTTTTAATGTGGGATCACATCACGCCAGGGTTGTATTATCCGTCAGTTAAATTTGTGAAAGATTAGCGACAATTTTTCGCGAACATTATGTGTCAGCTGATACTGGTCGATCTATGCACTTTTCGATTATTTGATACGTTTAAAAAAAAAGATATAACTACTTATTAGTGAGTCACCCTGTACATAAAGGAACAAAAAAAACTGGGAGCGAGCGTATTGATTAGCGACGGTAAACTTGGGTCGATTTCTGTCTAGAGTTCAGCGCATTTTAGCATTAACTCCTGGTTAACAGTGCGCTGCAATCAGTAAATGGATTGCCAAAAAAGCAACCAAGAGCTTTGTATTATACTAGCGGTAAATGATCCGGCCGTCTGCTTTTGCCGGGGATTGTATACTACAGGGCAGTTTACTCCGGTTTTCTCCAATCCTTCCGAAATACCGTCTGGAAATTGACGACAGTTTAAAGAGCTGACCGCCCGTTAAGCGGATTGGAGAAACAGGGCTTATAGGGTCGGTTTCACCGAGCTCGGTATATGATTAAACGAGGTTTATTCTTTCTGAAAATCTCTCTCTACATATTTGTATGGATTTTCCGAAAGAAACCTCGTTTTATCATAATACCGAGCTCGGGTGAAACCCCGATTTTTTCTGGGCGTAAAACTGGCATTATATCACCTACTGCTTGTGAAGAGGTTTGATTTACATTATTTACTGCTTGTGGTGCAGCTTTTTTTTTTCTTTCCGAAAAATAAAAACGAGGTGCACACGTGGATTTCACGCATTCCGATCACGGGAATCCCACGGGAAATCTTACCTGAATTCCCCAGTTAAATTGACCCAGGCTTGTTGTCAATAGCGTGTCGCAATTAACCTGATGTCAGAGGATGTCACATTCCTTTTCGCACATTCACGTATGAAAATATGTGGGGGTGATATTTTTTCTTTTCGACGTTTGTTGAGGGTGGGGTGGAAACTTGTGTGGTTCGACCTCTCTCTCTTTTTTTCCGCTTTATTTCCACGCCTCACGAAACCTTCGCATTCCATCTCCACCAAATTATATAGTGTCGTCTGCTCCTGTGTTGCACACTTTCCAGGACCTTTTTTGTACACGGTTTTTTTAGGTGGGGAAGAAGCGAAAATCGGGTTGGAAATAACATCGATCCTAGCAGCAGGTGGAATACATAATAAATGGAGGTGGGGGAGAAAAAAAAAAGATTGGAATCTGGCAGACCCGAATAACGCAACACTTGCGGCATATATTTTGACGTCACTAGCATCCGTCTCATTGCACTCTATATGTGTCAGAGTTCCGCACACAATTGTTGTCTGCCTTTCTGGAATAGTTTTCGGATGCTTCAGGGGGAAAGGGGCACATTTTTTTTTTTCGGAAGGGGGAACTGTGTGGGATGCTGCGTATCTTCATGGAGCTGTGCATTCCAGAGGGCCTTTAGAAAACCAAGGGGGTTGGTTGGGAGGGTGGAAAAGTGGAAAGGGAGGAGGAGGGGGGGCTGCAGTTGGTTCCTCAGGCAACACATCGATCCACGGCCATACTCTTACTACCCCCCCTCTTCCAACCAACCGAAATACTCGGGGGCCTCACACGCACCGGAATCGGGCCTAGAAGAAAAGGGGGGGATGATTGTCACGGTATTTCTCTCATAAAAATTGTTTAAAAAAATTTCACCCCACCCACGACCTACTGGACCACCATGTGATTATTTACGTGTGAGTTGGCTATCTGCAATGTACTATAACACGCAAAAAGATTGTCGCACTGTATCCGTGTGGTGTCCGCGACTTTTTTGTTTACCCTCCTGCCGCAAGGATCGTTGCCGGATGACGGTGTCCGTGATAACGATCTGACGTCACACCAGTCGTGTTTTCTGAGCATGCGCATGCTTGCAGAGCGATTCGGGGACAGGATTGGAGGAAAGAGCCGGGTGGAGGCACGTGACGTCAGATCGTTCTAAACAAAAAGAGTCGCGGACACCACACGCATACAGCGCGACAATTTGGTGCGTGCTATAGTAAGCGTTGGACAATAATGGTGTCGTACAGTGCTGGCCATATATCGAGGCAACCGCCAGCGACATTTTCCCGAAGCGGCAGAAGAAAGAATCGAAGATAATCATGCTAAAGCCGGGCGAGCAAGATTCCTTCTTCTGCCGCTTCGGAAAAATGTCGCTGGCGGTTGCCTCGATATATGGCCAGCACTCTACTGGTGGCGCCACGAGCTGATCGAAATTCAGATCAAGTGAAGGCCGCTATCGGCTCGTGGCGCCACCAGTACGGCACCATTGTTGTCCAGCACTACCGGGTGTTTCAGATGTCGGCTTCCGTTCTGATCCGGCCTGCACTGGCCATCCTTGATATCCTACACTGCTTTTAATTAGCTCATTTGCATTCCCACTGGGGCAGATCCAACTAATTAGCCTAGAAGGAAGCCCCCCCCCTCATTTTCTTCTTGATTCTTATCCGCCTGTTAAATATTAAATTGGCGGTACAACTCGACCGGAGAATCCCAAAGCCCAAGTTATTTCCCCATCAGATTCCTCCTATATGCCATCAGGAGTTGCCTTGGAAACGTCTTGTACCTGATGCGGAGTTTGGAGGAATCCCTTTAATTGCGTTTCGTCTTAGGGGTTTTCTTGAGCAAATGGTTTCCATGGAGATGCCGTGTTTCGCGGGGCGGAAACTTCCTGAATTTATGCGCCCAACTTACAGTGTAAGTTCTTCCCCAACTGGTAGACCCTTTATTTTCCTTTTCTTTTTTTTTGCGATACACCCTGTAATATCCTTTACCTGGAACGCAACCGTTTTGTTGCAGCCTTGGGGGAAAAAAAAGTATGCCGCATTACAATTTTTTTTTACATGCTGGAAAGCGGAAGTGTGCATCCGTAATACTGGGTACATTACAGGATGACTACGCAAATTCCTTGTTTCTTACCAATTGCATTTCACGACGCTTTATATTGTTTGCTTATGCCAATGGAAAGTGGTTGTTGGGAGTAAACAATCCACACTTTGTGGACACACATTGCACCACCCTTTGTACTAGGTGTTACTCTGAACTTTTGTGGATAGTGACAGATTTATCGATATTTTTTTGTAAATCAAACATGATGAGCCAGCACTTATTACACTCCTTGTACTTGTAAGTTATGACACTCATTGTTTACAATTTCACCGGGCCTGATAAACTGCAGATTTCCAGGCTAAAAGCTGCAAGTTTGATGAGTAATTTTCGGGGTGACACATCGTCTGTGTACCTGCTTTTTTATCGCTGGAATTTGCTCTCTTTTTGTTGCGCTGTTGCCAAGTCCCTCCCAACCCACATCTGTCAGCACCATCTCATTTTTTTTTGGTTGGCCCACTGCAGCTTTTTTTTATTTAAAAAAAATGTTTGCTCATTTACATTACAGGTTCCAGTGATGGAGACGCCTCTGGACGTGCTGTCCAGGGCAGCAACAATGCTCCAGGACTCGGATTCATCCAGTCGCTTGAGGTCCCGCAAACACCGGACAACTGGTGAGTATTCCGTCAATTTGGCAACATTGTGGGTTCTCTCCTTGTTCGCCTGGATTTTCTCGGGGTTCTTCCACAACATTATGGTTGTTGCTGAAAAAAATCGGAATCGTGAGGGTTGCGTTATTTCCGCTCCGAAGATTCTTGCAGAATGTAGGAGAAAAGGTTGAGGGACGTGGGTGGGGGGGGGGGGAGAGAGAGAGAGAGAGAGAAGGGGAGGGGATAAGAATAATATGAAAGAAAAATACAACAACAAAAAGAGGGGGAGAGAACAATGGGCTGGGCTGGAGGCTCTTCCTGTTCGAAGAATGAGAATTTTTCAAGGAATTTTTGCAAGATTTTTGCGATGAGGAATGTGCTGCGACGAACGTGGGGGCCCACCCCAATTAAAAATGGTGTCACGCAGAATTGAGCAACAATGCACAGTTTCATTGTTGGCTGCTTCTGTATAATTTCAGTTAAAAGTACTTGAAGATTCCGACGTGCATTAGTAATCGAGGAATGCGTCTGTTTACATACTGTATATGCCTATAGTTGGTATCATTTGAACGCTGTTTAATGTAGGTCGAGAGATAGTTGCGGGTGGAGAATCTTGATTTATATTTATTTAAATACGGATTTGATATGCGGGGAGCTCCAGATTGTGTGCAGGAGCAGAATATCTTGGCCGAGAGTCTCTCGGGCACGTCATATTGACGTCAGCGCGTCTTTGGGGCAGGAGGGGGGGAAAAGAAGGGGGTAGGGGATGGGGAAAGGGCATGGAGGGTAAATGTCGTCGTCGTCGGGGATGAACCATTTTATTGCGCTCGGGCACGCCAGAAAGGACGAAAATTACAAGGGGTGTGTGACAGGCAAATAAGTTGCGGATTGGGAAATGGCGGAGGTCACCTTCAGATGATATTATGTTGCCTGGGTGCAGTTGAAGAGAGGTTACAGTAAAAAAGAACCTCTATTGACAGAAAAGAAGTGGATGTGCAAAATCTTTTGAAGTCCATGGCCTGAATGTCAGGAGGGGAAATTTTAGCAATGTGCATAAAAATCACCTGCTTAGGCCTTAGTGCCAAAACACATTGTGTAAGCTGCTTACTTTTTCCTAGTGGACATCTGAAGCTCGCTTTTGCATTGAAATTTAGCTTTTAAAGTTTGCTTGGTTGCCACAGCTTGTGAGACACCCTGTGTTCTTCGACCTAGAGTATATTCCTGCTTGTTGTGTGTGTTATTTCTGTGGCATTCCAGGCGATTTTGGGCATCCCAAAGCGTTGCATGTGTCTGTTGGGCGACTGAATTCCAAAAAAAGCTCCCATGGCACACTTGGAGGAATCTGAAAGGGGGTGGTGGGATTGGGAGTTGGGGACCGCCAAAGGGCGACGACTCCATTTGGCATAACTTGTTATTTTTATTGCTTCCAAATGTTTCAATGCGGGATTTTAGTGGTCAATTGGGTTGGAATGAGATAGACGCCTGTAACTCATTTTGACTTCTCAGCAGCTGGAGAGAAGAATGGCAATAAAGCAAAGGAATCTGGAAAGATGCAGCCGACAAAGCAGAGGAAGGAGAGGAGGTGTCGGGAGAGGCAAGCACATGCTGTTGGCAGCAGGAGGAAGAGGTGAGGTACTGGTGGAGTCTGCTTTGTGCCTGTGTCACTATCACTTTGTTTGCAATTCAGACAAGGAAGCCCAGTTGACACGCCACTGGACATGAGCACACGTCGCCTGGACTCACCTTCCCCAGCATCACCATCTTCCTCTCCAGGGTCGCCCACATCTTCCTCGATGTCGCCACCAGGGAGTCCAGGAGGACACTTGACCCCACCCAGACCATCGGTCATCACCTGGGCATCCACCCTGGCCAAAGGAGGTGCTCAGGACGACAAGAAAGATTTCAGGCCTGGGCATCGCAGGGAGCTTTTCTCAGGTATCACTCTGGTTCCTTACGATAACGCATTCAAATTGATTTTGTGTGTGACATTTGACCTGGTTCTTTGCAGGCACGTGTGACCCAGTGATTGACGAACATTTCCGCCGCTCCCTGGGAAAGGACTACATGAGTGTTTTCTCATCATCGTCCTGCGGAGGAGTAGGAAGCACAGGTGTCAACAGCGGCAGTGGAAACAATAGCAGCAACAACAATCAAACCACTGTCACAGGACTCTCAGGTAACGTAGAAGGTCTTTCTATAGATACGAACACAAAGGTTTCATGCTGTGTAGCCCCAGTTATCATTGGTTTGAATAATATTATATAAATGAATAAAACCATTTGTTGGAAACATTATTGGAAGGTGACATCTTGAATTTATCAGGGCATCCAAAACGTGCCACTCAATATGTGATATTGAGGGTTCAAGTGAATTTTTACGTGACTGTGTTGTACCTTTTCAGTGGACGACCACTTTGCAAAAGCCTTGGGTGAGACCTGGCTGAAGCTCCAGAACAAGGTGACTGAGAAGGAAGGCTGCGGGGAGGAGAAGGATGTGTCCAGGAGTCCCATTCCACTCAGGCCGAGCCTCGTATCTACTTAAGAAGGTGGTCCCAGGATAAATGCTTAGAAAGGGAAGGTTTATATAGTATAAAGAAAAATTAAAGGGCAGGTTAAAACACTTTACTACTGGGTGTCATAGTTCACATGTTTCATGTCAATTATTTGAATCATCAGGAGCTAAGGAAAGTGCCTGAGCTGTGCACAATAGATGCATGATGAATCGTTATAGGTTTAATAATAATAATAATAAAAGAGTGCAGTGGAACGTCCATGATGATGGAGGACGTAATCCATGGGACTGGATTTCTTGCATAATAGGACGAGCTAACATGTGAGGCAGAACTTTTGCTTGGTAGAATTTTCCTATATTTAAGCTGCCTGACTATGCTGATGTGGTACACTGTACACATGTGCATCAATCATGCACAAGTATGCAAATATTGATACTTGGTTGTGTGTGTATTGATTTGCCAAAAATATCATGCCAGCAGTTTTTTATTTTGTCTTTACAAGACTGTAGTGACATATTTATTATAAAGAAGCATTGTGCATATGTGGATACTGTAGATTGATTTACTGCAAGTAGTACTTTTTGCAACATAAGATTAACTGATTCAATTTGTGGAGGTTCCACTGCAACTGGTAGCAAATGGTTCTACTGCCCTTTTTTTTTTTTGGTTTCTCGGGTCCATCACACTTGTGTTGATGTAAAATAGTCAGGCTACGTGAGCATAATAATTACATAGCATAATTAAAATGCACAACGACAGAAACTCAGGTTCTTGTTGGTGCTACAATTTATTGCTTTCATTCTTCGAAACATCCTCTTTCATTTATAGCTTGGTACCACACTTGTTGTGACAGCTCACTTAATTACGGACAAAGCAATACATGAATGTTTATGTATTTAAAAATATATATATATTAGTAGCAGCATCCCAGATGTAAGAGCCACTTAGGACTTCTCACTGAGATGTATTTAAATGTCAGATGAGTGCAATTTGTTTTTGGATATAATGTGGCTGCCCCTGGCTGGTTGCATTGGTTTTGTATCGTGCAGTTTGTTTGGATAATAATGGGAAGCAGAAAAGATGTCTGTGATAATAGTCACTGTTGAGGTTTCCTTTGTTTTTGTTTTTTTTGTTTTCTTCCCCAAGTGGAATTCAAACCTGATTTTTGAAAATGTGTCTGTGGTTGACTTTTATTAAGTAACCTCTTTGCTTCTGGATAATGTACAGCCGTATTTTTTCCTATGAGAACTTAATGTTGGATATGTAATTTTTTTTTGTTTAGTGTCTTGGGATGAAACACTGGAGATGTCAAAAATCACACTGCATAATATTTGCTGTAATTTCCATATAAGTGGTTTTTATTCTATTGTTCTTTGCATTTATTGCACTGTTTAGCATTTATTCATCTGATGGAGAAAGGTTGGAAAAAAAAATGAGATGATTAATTCGGAGTAATAAGTTAGCATAGTAGCCTAAAATGGCCTGGTACGGATAGGAGGAATTGGGAATGCCCAAAATCACTTGTGTAACATATTTATACACCTGCGTCTTGCTCTGCATCTGTTTCTGTTGTAATAAACAGTCATGTTTCATATAATCATGTGCGGGTACATGTCAACAGTGGCAACAAGTTTTCGGGAGAAGTCCCATTATATTAGTTGAACATGTGATGTTCGACAGAACGGAGCACATGATTGGTCAACCTCTGCAGGTCTGTGTATCGAGTATTAATCTGAAGACATACTACTAGCATGTGCATGTTGTCAAAAAGGGAAGCAAAAATTATGATGTAATTTTATGATCATTTTGCTGGACCAAAACTAAGTGCATTAAGTTGTTGCTATTGTTGATGTCATTCCCCATTGCAATTTAATCCTTAACCTTCAGCAGGTCACCTGAGATTGATTTGTAGTCAATGTCGCCATTAGCAAGGACCCACTGTTTGCACAGATACCTAATCTCCTGTGGCTTGAGGCTACAAAGGACTTCCATTAGCATAATTGGCCTGCCCTGAATGATATGATATAACCTCCACCGGCACGGAGAGAATATTGGTGGTGAGGATGTCCATCATGGAGCTGGCAAAGAGAGATGTGGGTCCGAGCCCAGCCAAGCCCCGTACATCTCTAGTTTGGTTCCTCCTGCGTGTGAGCAAAGTTCTTGGGTGTTTCCCAGCCCGGAATGTATTCTGGAATCGCTGCAAGCCACCAGAGATGAGATGGAGGTCCTGGGAGATCATTTGGAGCCTGTTAGCTGCCACCCTGACCATTTTATCCATGCTTGAACACAGACCGACCTATACGCCAGCTGAACTCGACATTCTGGGAAACACTGTGACGGACCGCTTTGTGGGCCACATGTCAACTGTAATCTGCATTGCCAATGTTGCTACCATCTTCGTCAACATCCTGGTGCATTGCCCCAATCTTTGCGACCTGATATGCAGGATGGAAAAGCTGGATGTGGGTTTCCAGGCAATTGGAATTGAGCTTCCGAGAGCCAAATTGGAGGTGACATTATCAATGGCAGCTCTCATCGGCTTGATGCTCTTGCGAGTTGCTGTATCTGTTCTTTACCTGGCGATGATACATGGCCCAGGGTTGGCCGTGATGTGCTGCGCCATGCTTGAGCTTATTGTGCAATACTTGCCCAGCATCCTCATCTACTCTCTGGTGCAAGCTTTAGGCACAAGGCTTGAGATCATCACAACATGTCTTGAACCTGATGTGGGTGCAGATTATTCAAGCAACGAAGCGCAAGAAGAGAAGGTCGACTTCCTGTGCAGGGCTTACCAAGAGCTGTGCAAGATGATCAGATCTGTGAGCAACGTGTTTGGATGCTACTTGGTGGTCCTGTACGCCCTCTTTGTCTTCATGCTGGTAGTCTTCTCCTACTGGACCATCCAGGTATTTGGCAGTGATTCACACCATGCCCACTGGGACATGAGGCTCATCACGCTCTTCACATGCCTACTACACGTCTTGCAAATTGTCATATTCACCGTGGGTCTAAGCAACATCACCCGCTTGGTAAGTGCCATTCACATGCAAGTGAACACACATTGGAATTAAATGTTGGATTCCTCCTCTCATCAGGCTCATGGAGTACGCAACCAGCTCGCAAAGACGAAGAAGCTTTCTGGTTACCAAGTGAGCATCTGCTTGTTATTAACCCAACGTCTGTTCTCTGCTTATCTTTATGACCATTCCAGCAGGTAGATCATGCGTTACATGAGATGTCAGATGATTCCACAGTGGAAGTAACTGCTGCCGATTTCTTTTCCATCAATCGCCGACTTCTCACATCAGTATGCGCAGATATTTCAATGAATGATGCAAATTCCACGACATTGCTAATTTATTTGATCTCTTTCAGATTACTGGAGCAGTAACCACGTATTTAGTGGTGGCTATGCAGTTCAGAATTGGGGAAGAATAAATGCACCAAAAGGCGATCTTTTCTCACATTGTTGCTACTGTTTACTCATATTGCCCTGCAATGGTATTTCCGTGGAAACTTTGATGACGTCGTTTCGTTTTCCGCAATGTACCACTCTGTTATTGATTACGTTATGTAACACTGTACTGTAATTGATGTTAACTGAATACTGTATTGGTAGATTTAGTATATGTACCGTACTGGCATAAGCACAGTATGATTTGTGTAATGTGTGTTTGTGTGTTGCATGGAAAATTAAATGTGTGATCATTGCAGCATGTGGCACAAATCAGCAGAAGGCAAATTTTGCATGTATTTGAATCCTATTGAGTTTGGAAATAATTGAGTCAATTCAAATCTGTAGTGTGAGTTGTCCCAGTCATTGCAAAGTGCACGCAAATGAGGGTATACTAGAGAGGTATGGAGCACCTCCATACCTCTCTTATACTAATATTAGTAATTACCTTACAGCAGCCAGGCAGGCCTGATGAGGAAATAAACACTCACTTGATATAATTATATTTTTGGCTCAGAAATATATCAGACTGATCCCATGCGTAGTCCATATTAGTCGAGGAGCTAGGACAGTCCTGTTGGCATTTTGAGAGCCACGGGTTTTGTTTGTTTTGATATATTGTACTATGTCCAGGGTTCAAAAAAAAGTTGGTCACATGTTCTGAATAGTGGTCAGTTTTGAGAAAATGGCCGCCATCTTCAATTTTTGAAATTCTGGTAAAATAATATTTTGGTGTCTAATATAGGGCTGTTATATATCATTTTATATGTTTTCAGGTGTGCTGAGTTCAAAATGAGCATTGAATGTGCTCCAAATATGATACAAAGTGTGAAATTAGACATTTTAAAGTGAAATTCTCATGCATACACTATGTTGAACCATTTACATGACAAGAGAAAAGTAAAACAAAAACTGAATGACATTCTTTTATTTAGGCAATCTCTTTTGGCACATTTAAACATAAATTCTTCTCCTTGCATTTGCAAAATGCACAACACCATAAATTTGCAACCCGGCAAGGGCAAATATTAGCTCTTGCACATTTCAGGCAGGTACAGGGAGACACCAAATCAGGAGGTCTCAAATGCTCTGATGTTATGATCGGCTTGGAAACGTCTTCTTCTTCTTTGTAGCCAAATTCTAGTGGGTCCAGTGATGGTTTTCCCTGTAGCACATTTGTCCATATGTAGCACTGAAGGTATGCACGCTTAATATGATGCAACATTGTTGATGAAGGTGGACACAGCTGAGAGAAATTTATTTCCTTAGCTTTGTGGTATTGTTGCCATCGAACTCCATCACAGTTTGTTTTAGAAGAACCGAGTACTTTTGCAATAAACAGTTCAGAATTTTTAATCATGTCTTCATCAAGAGGGGCAGCCCCAAAATTACTGAGCAGTTTCCCAGAAGAAATGGCTATTTTAAGGGCCATAGATTTTGTTCCTACCTTGCTCGTTGTATCGGAACCAGTTAAACAATGGGCTGCTGGTAGAACTGATAACAGAACGTCATCCATGTTTTCCATCATTTTGTGAAGTGGTATGTATTTCACAGATGCTCGTGTTTCTTTGATTATCCACAGTTCCTTAAGGCCACCTTTTTGAAAACTATTTTTGAAGTGGTACAGTGCAGAGACCATAACATCTGTATCAGCTGAAGCTATCATAACTCTTTCAACAAAATCAGTTTCAACTGTGTTTTCAATGTGTTTCATGATCCTATCATCAGCTTCCTCGGCATCACAATAAAGTGATGGCACCAAACTTATAGCACCATCCACCAATTTCAAGCATATCTTTGGGTTATGTTTGTGACCTCCTCCCAAATACAACGGTATTCCGCTGTTTCTCTTATTCACAATCCAGTCAATGAATAGTTCCTGAAATAGGGTTTTGTTGCGATTCGAACCCCAGAAGGTATCCATGTTGACAGGAAGGGGCGTGCTTGGGTTGTTGGGAGTTACATCAATAGGATCAACTCTGTTCCGTCTTAGTCTTTCCCTGTTTTTAATACTTTTGTCTTCATACAAGTCAAAACAATGTCAATGCGCAAACATCCTTCTGAAAGCTTTAAGAATCTTTTCCACAGGTAGTCAAAGTAGTCTCCAAATGTCTTGCACATGAGCCGTTTGACGTACACTTTTCGCGCGTATGCCATGAAGTCAATCACAACAGCTATTATCTCCTTGGATGCTTGAAGCTGAGTTACATCTTCCTCATTTAAAAACTGGGTTTTTTCTAGTGCTTTGCTGAGTTGCGCTTTGTCTGGTTTCTTCAAAAATCCATTACACGTCAGGTAATAAGATGTGGACGTCAACTCATATTTCAGTAGAGTCTCTGTATCAAATCCTCTGGAACGTGCTACTTCTATGCACCGGAGTGCATCACTCGTTTCTTTGAATGCGGACTCAGTTGCAGATTTGACTTTCTTCTTTTTAGGAAATTCTTTGTGTATAGGAACAAAGAGCCCTTTGGATTTTTCAGCCAGCCTTTCTTTAACAAACATTTTGTAGTTATTGTCTCCTTTTTCTTGTATCTGGAGTAAGTAATCAGCTACTACTGGATCGATTTTTGTTCCAGTAATGAGGTTTGATATCCCACAACTGTCATCTTTTGAGAAGGGGTTTCCTCTGTCCAGTACAAACGTTAACATCCTTGAAACACTCTGTTGGTCTTGGGTTGTTAGAGACTTGGAAAACTCGTGATGGAGAGCAAATTCGTCCTCTTCATCGAGGCCACAAAACGTTTTTAAGAAATGCGTAAGGCTTTCTTTTTCATGTTTGATCATATCGTGCTTTGTCACAGCTTCCTTCCGTCTTGTAATCCCTATGATGCCTCCAGATCCCTTTGCTGGCTTATTGTAGTGTTGCTCCAATGCTTGATCTATGGCAACGCTGCTGAATCGTTTACTAGTATGTTGAACTGTGAAATGACCTTTCTTGAAATCATTGTGGATCGTAGGGTGATTTTCTTCCAGCTTTAAGCAATCATTGTAGTATAGAGTGCACCAGCGTGCATAATTTGTTCGGTCAAAGGAGAAGAACAGTGGCAAACACGCTCTTATGCTGCATACATGCAGGTCCCAGTTATTTTCTCTGTCAGCTCGGATCAGATCTCGAAGAAGAGGTGCCAAATTGTAGACGAACAGGTCCCAGTAGGAAAATGTACTTGATTCCTGCGTTCCTTTTTTTCAGAATTCCTCAAAATCTTTTTTGATGGGGCTCAGGTTATTGATGGCAATACTGGTTTCGTCAGACAAATGTTGTTCTTCGTACACTGCTAATTGTATGCGTTTGACAGCTGAGAACAAGTCGGAGTACTTTGTTTTGTCACACTGTTCCAGGAATGCCTTCCACTGAAGTGTTTGCATTACTTCGCAAAGCATTCCAATAGCTCTAACTCCCCTGGCATAGTGGTTGCCTTTTAAAGCACTTTCAGTAGAGAGCGGCCCCATCGTTTCAGTCTGAACAAGAATTTCCAAAGCTCCACTGTTTTCGAGGTAGATTCCAATACAGGAAAGCACCACTTTTTGGAGATGAAACCCTCCAAGGCCGAGAAATATGTTGGAAAACCTTTGTGGCTGAAGAAGCTGAATTTCTTTCGCTATGTGATATATCCCTTCATCGCACCAAAGTGAACCCTCTTTAAGATTCAACTGGGTCAAGATGTCTAGGAAGTTATACATTGTTGTGTAAATGGAATCATATTGAGTTGCAGGATAGGGCAGGATTGGGGTAAATCCTGTAATTGTTCTGTGAGATGGGCGTTTAGATAATGCACTCATGAAAGCATTTCTTGATGGAATCTCAACTTCTTGAAGGAAATCTTCTTCAGCATCATTAGATCCTTTGAGAAATCTTGAAAGAAACCACACAAGATCTAAATCTTGTCCTTTCTTTTTTATTTCATTTGCTCTATTAATATCACTGTTTGGAACAAAGTCACGCGAAACACTGCACCTTTCCTTTGGCTTTTGAAAGGGCATTAGTTTTTGAGCACCAACTTCTTTATCGAGACTTCGTGATGTCACATCAATACCAAATGTTGCGGTGTAGTTTTCTGGACCGTCGGTTTCTTCCAATGAAACATTCAGTAGGTTATCGTGAATCTGTTGGTCTTGGAACAAAACCAGTACTGTGTCGTGTGTACCATGCATGCCTGACATAGTCGCTTCTTCTCTATCAAAATTATCCATAGCACCACGGACAATAATGTCAGGTTTTATTGAAGGCGGTATTGGGACACGATGTCCTTCAGCTCTGATTATAGTTCTGTTTGCTAGCATCTGGTCTTGACGAAGTACATCATCATAACTACAACATAATCCTTGACGGTTTAACATAGTAAGGAGTGTTTTTGATCTGCTTAAATTGTGTATTGCTTGAGCATTAGCAATATGCAGTGGTGTTTTTTTTAGGCCATTGTGAATAATGAAATAAGCAATCTGGTAAAGAGAATCATATCTTCGTTGAGTATAGGCTGAATTACATAATGAAGGTGCTAATTCCTGTAGAAACCTTTCCCACTGCTTTGGGCGAGACAGTTCATATTCCATTTGGGATTTTTGTAGGTCATCTTTATCACCGAACTTTCCGCCTAATTTAAAGTCATAGCTTTTTGCTTCTTCACGAAGTATTGTAGCACAGTTTTTAATTGCGTCAATGGATCGTACTTTATCCACAACAGAGCCATAGTTGATATTGGATCCGTACACAAGTTGTGATAATGTTTTTTCCCTGGGATAGGAAAAACATACACTGTCACCATATACTTCTATTATCATGGACTTCATGTCTCTGTTTGAGATTGCGTGGGTTTCATTTTGCTTCATAAATTCATCGCGAAGACCAGACAGGGTATAACCACTTGTCTGAATACTCACGCTCTCTACAAACTTTCTAAGATCAGCATGATCTTTCTTTCCATCGATGCGATCTTCCGTCGAGTTTTTGAATTTGTTAATGTACGGTTTCATACAGTTTCTATGATACATGATATCAGACGTGAACACATTTGAAATGTCAGTCAACGTGCAGGTTCTTTCAAAAACTTCATCTTGAAACGATCTTGTTGCATCAAGAAATTCCTGGGCTCTCCCAGGTTCGCAGATGCGGAAAAGTTGTACGTCTCCCTTACGCTTAGACTGGCTACAAATTACACACACTTTTGATGACCCTGGTTTTGATTCACTTAATCTGGGTGTGCGTTTCTGTTCTTTTGCTTTTTCTGTATCTTTTGACGTACCTTCAGACGACTGTTGCTTAGAAGTTTTGGTTCTCTTTGATCTTAGTATGTAAGGTTTGTAGCATGACATGTGGTAAAAGAATATTGCGTCTGCTTCTGAAACTGCATCGTCGTTTAACACAACACTAGCTTCTTTTACTTGCTGCCGGCCAGAGTCTGTCCCATACAGCTTTTCCCGGCCCTGCGATTTGCACAAAACACACACTTTCACCAAAGACTTTCCTCTTCTTCTTTGGCGGCGACCGCTGCAATTGTACTGCATCCATTTGGATGTTATTATATTACTACGAAAACATTACCTGAAATAGAAAAACCAAACCACATTAACACAAAAAAACCCGGAGAGATGCTATATTAATAAAAATTGAGGCAAGTGTGTATACAGTACAGTGCAGTGTATAGAATGAGCCAAAACAGTATATATTTACCCAAAAGCTTCCATCCCCAGGCCGCCCCGGCCACACTCTGTGGATGGTAATAAGATGAACGCTACTTCCAGACCACGGTGCACATCCCACCTGCCCCCGGGCCGCCCCTGTCCCACACCGCACGACTGAGATCTTGAAGCAAACCCTTTCTGACACAAGATCACGCCATGCCGAACCCCGGGAGAACCCTTTACCCTCACTCACACACAAACTGACACTTAACTGGGCCCAGCCCTGCCAGCTGCCACCCATGTTTGGGCACCGCACGCCCGAAATAGACTAGTACTATCGCCCAGCCCCAGGACACTACCTCTACATTCTTATCTTATCGCCTGCAGGGACGTTTTGCATGAGCTCACCTGAGAGCCCCATGAGACCTTTTAATCCACTGTTACGTGGCGACCTTGTCGGACTACGCTGAACTTTATAGGTACAAAAGGGAAGCGCTACACTGGGCGGCCCAACATGGTCGCCGCACCTCATGCAAAACGCCACGGCAGGGGGTAGGTGGGAGTGTCCAGACCTTAGTACTCTATGACCATGCTATCGCCAATACAAATCCCGAATGCGCGTGCGGGTAAAGGGGGGCGTGAGGGGGAAAGGGGTATGAACTCGTGCGCGGGCTGAAAAATAGCAATAAACACAAAATACAACATGATGCTTCACTTTTATTAATTTCTAATGGTTTTAATGAACTCAGCACACCTGAAAACATATAAAATGATATATAACAGCCCTATATTAGACACCAAAATATTATTTTACCAGAATTTCAAAAATTGAAGATGGCGGCCATTTTTTCAAAACTGACCACTATTCAGAACATGTGACCAACTTTTTTTTGAACCCTGGACATAGTACAATATATCAAAACAAACAAAACCCGTGGCTCTCAAAATGCCAACAGGACTGTCCTAGCTCCTAGACTATATAGCGTGCACCAATAACAAAAACAAACAAAACAAGAAAATTCATAATTAGTCCCACTGTAATTATCTTTGTAATAATTATACCCCATGGACCTTGGGAGCCAGTCTTCCTATATCCGAATTTCTGTTAATGTTGAAATCCATTTAAAGTGACTGTACAGCAATATATTGCAAGAAATCAGCCCAAGGTGAGGCACAACCACATCGAGGAATCCTACCAATCGTTCGGTCTGATCTTCATCTCTGCTCTCTTCAGCGAATAAGTATTGGACGTCTTCCAGGCGTACCAAACGACTCCCTTCATAGCTTGGTCCTCGTTCCTTCCCCTCAGGTAGAGCCCGTTCAGGTTGGAGAACTGGCAGAGGTCTCGAGCCAACCCTGCCGACCCCGTGAACCACCATCCTCCTGACCTGACCTTCGCGCAGCTGCCGCCTCTCCAATCGTCGTTGTCCTTGTCCTGGGTGCTGAAATGCACTCCGTCCAGTTGGGACATCGAGTCTCCACCTGTCCCCACCCTCGTCGGTCCAATGGAGAGACGATAATCGTCCCTGTCGCCTCCGAGGCTGAAGGTGTCATACTCTATAAACACCTTCCTTCCTTCCCAGTCCTCCAGGTCCACACGGAGGCGGACAGGTGACGGATTGGTCAGTGCGTGAATCAGGCCCAGACCTGTGAGATGCAGGCGGAAGAACAGCTAATTTCCAGAAGAAAGATACTATATATCACTCACCCAGCCAGAACTCTCCATTCAGATCGCCAAACCCTGTCTTGTAGTCTTCCCATCCACGGTTGAAGTCGACGTGAGGTCTGATGTCGTCCCTCCTTTGAATGACCGTCCAACCTCCTCCGTCCGTCTCCATGTCACAGTACACCTATGCACCAAACACAGAGAAACTCACTTATGTCTGTAGCAGAAACTGTGCCAAAATTTGACGACTCACTGGAAATTCCTGCTCGGACAAGTACACAGAATAAACACCGCTTCTGCTTTTGGATGTCTGCTGGATGTCGGCGCAGCTGGAATAATTTGACGTCTCATTTCGAATGAAGAGCCCGCCTGGAAAGTAGAACATTAAGGACAATTATTCCAGCTGCGCCGACATTCATGCTTTGATGATTTGATTCATGCTTTGAAGGACGAATTTGCACAAGCCAGTAAGTGGCAATTAAAGAAGCATCTGTTAATTATTATTACCTGGCGAGATTTCCTGAGAAATGTTGTCCTCTTTGTCACAAGATGCAGCCACAGCCTCAGACACTGAAGACGTCACTGTATCAGCAGCATCTTTCACTTCTCTCGTAATTCGCATTTCTGATCCCTGAAGTATAGGACGGACTTATTATTGGTGTTTTAAATTTCAAGCAGGTCTCGTCTGGGTTACATTTTGAAGCCCAACCCGTCAGGTTAGAACAAAATTTTAATAAATCACATTATGTCAACGAAAAGTACGCCAGCAATGAAACAAGTTGAAAACTATATATAATTTGCTGTACACTTTATACTCACCTGGAATTGCGCGTCGATATGGGATTTTAATGCCTTTATTTCTTCATGAAGAGCATCGATTTTTCGTGCTGCTTAGAGTAAAATATTTGTGAAATTTTGTTAAAAATTACTACTGTTAAATTCCGCTAGTTGCCACTTACCGGCTTGTGCAAATTCGTCCTTCAAAGCATGAATCACTGACTTGTCGGTCATTTGTAGAGATTCTTTCGTGACACCGTCCCACGGAATGTTTTCCTCGGGATGATCACTGTTGGCTGCATCATCACCTGCCCAACAATTGTTGCAGAAAATCAGCAAGAAGAACAAGAAGGATGATGGAACATGCACCATCTCGGACGAATTTTAGGAGACCACTAATAAGGGAAAGAGTGTTACGGCCTCTGTAACTTATAGTGACCTCTAACCTCCCAAAGAATTAGAGCATCATTATCTGCGTGACAGACACTTCCTGTAATTATAATACGCGGATTACGAATTATTAATGACCCCGCAGCCTTGACCCTCTGCCAGCTTTTTCTCTCACATGTTACACATCAACATTCATTGGAGTCAAAGTCAGTAGTAAGACAAATCAAGATTGGAGAAGTTGCCAAATTTTTTTATTTTTAACCAGCACGCCTCGCTGAAAAAATAACCTTCGCTCCTAATCATCCGGACGTCATTTAACCGGAAGATTGTTCGCTGGGAATCGAGTCCTCGTGGCCCTCGTCCTCCTGATTCTGATCCTCCAGGGCTGCGGCTATGGCCTCTGCTTTTAGCTGAGGAAACGCCAAAAACAATGCGAAACGTTAGTAAAGCTGAATAACATTCATTGATGACTATTTTAGTACTGTACTGTCCCCGTCGCTCATTACCTTGCTGTACACGTTCTCAGCTTCTTCAAGGGCCTTGTCAAACTCTGTTTTCGTGTTGTACTTCTTCGCCAGCTGCTCAGTGACCTTGCCTAATTCACAGGAGAGATTGACAATGTCCCGCTCCAGCATCTCCATGTCCTTCTCGTCCTCCGTCAGGATATCCTGAAGGGCTTTGCGCCTTTCCTTCAGGTCAAGCAAACCTGTGTGGAACGGCGCCGAGATTATTTAAGCCGCACAGCAGAGGTCCATGTGATTTCACCCAACTCCAGACACCACAGGGTGTCTCCAAAGCAAGGAGAAGATAGTACTTACCTTGGTACAGCTGCGTGAGGCCAGTTTCGTCTGGCTTCTCCTCCTCCGTCGGCTGCTGCTTCCGCCCCTTCCTCATCATCCACATCGGCTTCTTCGAGTCCATTGTAAAAGTCGATTGAACCCGAAATTATTATAATAAGCGACGTTCGAAGCCTCAGTATGTTGCTGCTTCCATGGAAACGGAGCGACACGCATTTTATTATATCAAAAGTAATAATCATTTACACACTACAAGTGCAGTCGTAAACTTACATATCTCCATCGCAAAATCATGCATAAATAAATAAGCGAAGTTTCAGAAACCCTATTGCATCACTGGCTTTTAATTGTTACGTGCAAATAGGTGGCAGTCATTAATGTTGATTGCGACCATATACGTGAGTAAACAAAATCAACGCAAGTTCCAATAATAATTCTGCAAATACATAATATTCAGTTCGTCGAGTCTAAAAAATTTCTCCGTCGTGATTTTTGAAGGCTATTATAGCGGTGAGGTCATAAATATGCAGTATCACAAGTTAAAAATATTGAGAGACTGAGCACCTGAGTAAAGTGGTGGAATGTACACTCATCATGAACTAGATAGTAATAGAAATGCGATTATTGCTATTACAATATATGACTTTTCGTTTTAAAAAACTCTCGCCACAAGAATTAAGTGAGAAAGTGAACGAATGATGGCCCATTTTCAGACACAATAATGTTGCTGAAAAGCGATTGGGAATAACATAATAATGCCGCAGAAGGCAACTTTCTTCGTTATGCTTTGGGTAGCCTACATATTTAGGCCAATTTACAGGCAGGAACACACGAAGCTGTATGGAGATGCAGAAAAGTTGCGCTTCTCCAATGAAAGGTACTGGTTTGGGTTCAATGTATTGTTTATTGGGACGACGCAGAAGCAATGCCCCTCTCTTTTCTTCGCATCTCTGCCAATCAGATGCCACACTTGCTGATTTCTACACTGTGAGAGATGTCATTTGATTTCACAATGTTTTTCCCCATTTGTTATCGAAAACAACATACATATGCTTGAATATTCAATTGGGCTGTAATGCGCAAGATTCAAACAGCTGTTCATATTATATCGGGTCGGCCCTTGCATCTACCCGGGTTGCGGTTCATGAACGTGTGCATGGCTTCTGACGATCAAGAATTGAGAAGCAAACAACCTCCACCTGTGTTTTTCGAAACTTATTTTGCAAAGAGAATTGTGGCAAACACGTCATTAGAAAACAAAATCTGCGGGGACTGGCGAAATCAACAGGTGTTGGTGTACACGGGTCACGGAGAGTTCACGTGTATAAAAGGCAGGGTCCCTTCCAGTGCAAGGCACATTCAATCCAACCATCGATCATCCAACGGTCTTCTAGTCTTCTCTGGAATCTTCTCCTCGTGCTCAGCCACTTGTAAGTTCCAATATTCG